>JANVCL010379903.1:0-15635 GCA_026546855.1 Erythroxylum incrassatum
CAGTTAGGAGTCAACAAGTGCATAAACAGTTATGAAAGTGAGGCCAATTAATAATATAAACTTGGGCTCAATCACTTGCTCATCCTCCACACCATTCGGCTTCATTCCAATACAAATCATACGAAACTTCTTAAGATGAGCATATGGATCTTCACCTTCAAGACCGTTAAAACAAGGAAGCGAATGGATAAAACCAGGTTTTAGCTTAAAGTTAGCATTCTCAACATTAATACAAAGAGGATGTCTCTCAAAGTCAGGAGTAGCAAGCTCCTTCAAAATCCTTTGTTGTGAAACTTCCATGTCTTCTTGTTCAAAATCCTTTGTTGTGAAACTTCCATGAAATGATGTATGGGCTAGTGTTTGTGTGGAGTTCATCAAGAAATCTATGTAGAATTGATCTAAGTCGACTTGTTCTTGATTTGAGAGTTGCTCTTCAGATGATTGGGACATACAACCTTCAAAACATAAGGTTAAATCCGCCAAAATTAGAAAAAGAAGGAAAATAACACACAAAGTATAAAAGAAAGATAAAAATCAACACTTTGATCCTCGGCAACAGTGCCAAAAACTTAATAGGATGCCGTTAGCCTACAAATTTAATCCCCTACTTAAGTTGATTTGTAGTACAGTGAAGCAAGGGTATCGTCCCACAGAGATCAAAACACAAGGAAGATTTTTTACTTTCAAGCAAAGTATATGTGAATGTCAAAGGGGAAAATAGAAGTTGAATGCAAGATATAGGATCAGATTGGGGGATTTGTTTGCTTGCGTTAAAAGTGAACAAGAAAAGAAAGAAGAAGATGTGATTTAAGTTTAGAAAATTAAAACAAAGCCGAAAGTTTTTAAGGGAGAAATTGCTAAGAAAATTTGAGTAAAAAGTTCAGATTAATTAAATACCAATTGCAAAGGTTTTCCCTAAATCCTTAGGTTATTTTTAATCATTGAAAACAAATTATTTCTTATATTAGAAAATTAGGGTTCATAAAGCAAAGATAGATGCATTCAAAACAAACATGACATGCAACAACTTCTTGTTAATGCATTAATCCAAAACTAGCATGAACAACACAATAACAAGAGCTTTAAGATTACAATCAAGTCTGCTGAACCTAAGTTAATTTTCAACAAAGCTAGCATGCATAAAATTAACATATGTCTTGATCCAACTAATTAAAACATACATAAAAGCAACAATTTTAATTAGTTGCTGCTACATATCCTAATCAATTTATTATCCATCAATTAAATTAATCAGATAGCATACAAATTATTCATGCAAAATTTGAATTCATGACTTCAAATTCACATGCAAAATTCAACAATCATGTCCAGATCAAGAGCACACATTTTGCAATCATAGATTCATCAATTGTATATGCATGCTTCTTATAAAAACAACCATGAATTTAGCTAGTAGCCTCAACAGTTGGAAAAGAGAATTTAGTTCATAATTTTAAGTAAAACAAAGTTAAAAATCATCATTAAAAACATAGTGCAGAATTCGGGTATAAGAAAAAGTAGAGAAGAAAATAAAACTATGCTTCCACCTAGAGAGAAAGAGAAAACGTAGGAGACAGAAAGAGCAGAAGAGTGGTTGACATCCAAAGAAGAGAGAAAACATGAATTCCCCCTAAACTAATGCTAAGGGACCCTATTTATATTAGAGGTCTTGTAGGAGAGGATTTCTTTTCCAAGTAGAAGTAAGTCTTTCTTTCCTTGAAGAATTAAGATCTTTACAAGGATATGATTTCTTTTCCAAGTAGAAGTAGGTCTTTCTTTCCTTGTAGAATTAGGATCTTTACAAAGATATTATTTCTTTTCTAAGTAGAAGTAGGTTTTTTCTTTCCCTATCAAATTATGATCTTTACAAGGGTAGGACTTTTTTTCCCTAAAAATTAGGAATCTTCATTTCTCCCAATCTACATGTCCCCTAACCATCTGGATTGTTCCTGGATCCATTTCTTGCAGTGGTGAATAAGAATCTTTCGAAATATAGAAATCCTAGTTGAAGTAGGATTCCTTATAGGAATAGAATTTCTGCAACTTTGGTCACCTAAGGGTATTTCGAGCCCCTCACTCTGAAAATGACAGCCAAAAGTCCTAAATCTCCCTTTTTAGCATGAGTTTCTTCATTTGACACCGAAAACACCTTAAATAATAAAATCAATGTAAGTCACGTGATTTAGACATCAAATGAGAATAAAAAATATAAGAAAATATGAGTGCATCAGTACAGATAATGGTGGGGAGTACATGAGTGATCCATTTTTAAAAGTTTGCGAAGATGAAGGTATCGTCAAACACTTCACAGTCATAAATACACCAGAACAAAATGGGGTGGTAAAACGTATGAACCGAACATTTGCTAGAGAGAATT
The DNA here is from genome assembly GCA_026546855.1 of Erythroxylum incrassatum. NCBI lineage: Eukaryota > Viridiplantae > Streptophyta > Magnoliopsida > Malpighiales > Erythroxylaceae > Erythroxylum > Erythroxylum incrassatum. Next base: position 2,378 of record JANVCL010379903.1, read on the forward strand.
CGATGTATGTTTTCTAATGTTGGGTTGGGCAGAGAATTTTTAGCTAAGGCTGTTACATATGCTTATCATCTCATCAATTGTCTTCCGTCAACTGCTATTGGTGGTAAAACACCATTGAAAAAATGGTTTGGAAAACCTGCTACCGATTATGATTCCTTACATGTGCTTGGTTCCAATGCATAATATCATATTGAGGAATCAAAGTTGGATCCACGTGCAAAGAAAGCAATTTTCATGGGGATGACCTTTGGTGTGAAAGTATATTCTCTTTGGTGCCCAGAGTCAATGAAAATAATTTTTAGTAGAGATGTTACCTTTGATGAATCTACCATGTTAAGAAAGGTGACAGTTGAAAATATTAAGCAAACAGATGATACTCCAAAACAGGTGGAGTTTAAAGGAAGAATTATTACCCCAATAAATGATGAAACAGATGTATAAACTCCTATTGTATAAAAGGAGCCAGATGAAGAAGAGGTTCCAGCCCAAGAACCTCTATAGCAATAATTACCAATTACATTTGGAAGCCAGAAAGGAACATTCAAGTACCTGCTTGTTATGTTACTATGGTGACTTATGCATCTCCAATTAAAATTGATGACATTCTTACCACTTATAAGGAAGCAGTCTAAAGTTCAGAAGAAGATAAGTGGAGGATAACCATGAATGAAGAAATACATTCCCTTCATAAGAATCAGACATGGAAGTTAGCTAGTCTCCCAAAAGAAAGAAGACAATTGGATGCAAATGGGTGTATGCAAAGAAAGTTTGATTTCCTGATGAGGATAATGTTCACTACAAAGCAAGGCTAATGTCCAAAGGCTATGCTTAGATAAAGGGAATTGATTATAAAGAATTTTTCTCTCCAGTTGTAAAACATTCCTCCATTCGAATTTTGTCGGCTTTGGTAGCACAACTTGATATGGAACTAGTTCAATTGGATGTAAAAACTATGTTTTTACATGGAGACTTAGAATATAAAATTTATATGACTCAGCCCGAAGGTTTTTAAGTTACTAGAAAAGAGAATAGTGTGTAAGCTTGAAAAATTGTTATACGGATTGAAGTAATCTCCGAGGTAGTGGTACAAGTGATTTGATAAGTTTATGATGGGACAAAAGTACATAAGAAGCAAATATGATCACTGTGTGTATTTTTGTAAGCTACAAGATTATCTTACATCTATCTTCTCCTGTATGTTGATGATATGTTGATAACTTCAAGGAATGAAAGAGAAATTGAGAGATTGAAGATTCAGTTGAATCAGGAGTTTGAAATGAAGGATCATAGTGAAGGTAAGAAAATTCTCGACATGGAGATAAGTAGAAACAGAAAGTTGGAGAGACTATGTTTCACTCAAAAGCAATATTTGAAAAAGTTGCAATAACGTTTTGGCATAAATGAGAAGTCAAAACTTGTTAGTACTCCGCTCGCTCCTCATATAAAGCTCAGTGCATCCCTATCTCCAAAGAAAGATGTAGAACGAGAGTATATGACTAAAGTACTGTACGCAAACGTGGTTGATAGCTTGATGTATGTTATGGTGTGTACAAGGCCTGACATTTCATAGTTGTAAGCAGGTATAAGCATGATCCTGGAAAGGAAAATTGGCAAGCTGTGAAATGGATTATACGGTACATTTTGAACATCGTAGATGTTAGTTTGGTATTTTAATGGGATAAACAAGAAGGCCAATGTATAGTTAGATATTGTGATCCCGACTATGCCGATGATTTAGGTAATTGTCGATAAACTACTGGCTATGTGTTTACTTTTACAAAGGCACCAGTCAGTTGGAGGTCTACCTTACAGTTAAAAGTTACTTAGTCAACTATAGAGGCAGAGTATATGACAATTATAGAGGCTGTAAAGGAGATTAATTTAGCTTCAAGGATTGCTTGATGAATTGGGAATTGGACAAAACCATGTCACATTGTAATAGTTAAAGTGTCATTCATTTAGCAAAGAACCAAGTTTATTATGCAAGGATGAAGCATATTGATGTCCGTTATCACTTTGTACAAAAGGTTCTGGAAGAAGGTGGAGTAGTAGTCCAGAAGAGTAAAACCACTGAGAATCCTGTTGATATGTTGACAAAGGTGGCAATTGCGGTCAAGTTCACATTGTTTGGACTTGATCAATATTTCTAAAATTGAACATGGGAGCTGTAAAGCGCAATTGAAGACACTACTAAAGATGAGTTTTGTGAGAGACTTGAAGATACGAAATATGTTAAGGTGGAGAATTCCTTATGAAATATATTGAAATCCCATATTGAAGAATTACAAAGATGGGGGAGTTCTCTTAAGTTATAAAAGGAAGACTCCTTCACCTATCTTAAGCATCCCAAAAATTGTCTTTCATAAGATAAAATTCCTTCTCTCCTTTTGTAGTATTTCACTTGTATTATTTCCAGAAAATAGTGAAATATCAATTTAGTAATGTCCGAGGAAGTAGGCATAATTGGCTGAACCTCATTAAATTCTGGTGTTCTTTAATTGTCTATTTAATGGCTATTGTCGAGTATAATTGTAGTGAATTATTTTGTTATTAAATTACATGTCTAGGAAAATTCTATTTAGGTTATTGGAATTTGAGTGGGATCGTCTGTGACCCTCCAGTATTTCCTGGGAATTTACTTGGGGTGATTTTTCAGTACCATCATTCATACTCTATTCACCTAGGCAATAGTGGTCAAGGTGAATTTGTCATTATTGGAGGAAATTAACCTGGAGTTTCACAACAGAGGAAATATGTGAGGGAGGTTATTAGGGTAAGACTAGGTGGTCACAATAGCATTGAGGCTAGATTTGACGATGAAACGGTCACCGGCAATGACAACCCTGATGTCACGAATAGAGTTCCCACTTGGCATTGAAGCATCAAAGTTTAAAAAGGAGAGAGCAAGATTAAATCAGTAGCTTTGAATCAGATTGATGGAGGTACATTTGCTTGTGCAGCAATCTTCCAGCAAAAATAGTGATGGGCAATGTATACCACTTGGGCTCTAATACAAACTGATGGCCAAGATTGTTTGGCTATTAGAATTTACCGATATAAGAGATGCAACGTATTGGCTGGTTAGGAGCCTACATCAACATGATAGATTTCTGTTAACATTCATGTACAGTGGCTAATGATTTTTTTGGTTTTGCTCCATTATTTATTTACAATAAGCTTTGGCCTCCCTAATTATGGGGGAAAATTAGGAAAAGCTATTAGTGTTGTGTACTTAAAGGGTGGACAATGTGGAGTTAATGTTAAAGAGGTACTTAAAAGTTCCAATTTAAGTTCTTTTGACTCCCAATTGGAATCAAATTCCTTATGGATTGGAAACTAAATGTTTAAACCTTAATGCAACAATGTTATGTTATCTGTTAATGGATGACTTGACAACATGATACGAGGTTGTTTAGGCAACTATGCCCTTAACTTGTGGTCTACTATTGACTGTATATGCATAAAAAATGAAGGGGAAAAAATCTGGTGCCTACTGGGTAATATATAGCATTTTAAGTGATTTATAAGTGAAAAATAAGTCCCATGAAAGAGCGACGAGGATGGAAAAATTGCTAGTGTCAGACTCAATATGGATAAAATCCTTTATAGGTTTACAGTGGTGGCCAATTAATTCTGTAATTCACTTGTTAAGAATAAATGTGTTAATTAACTTAAAAAATTTTAGTTTGATGGTAAGGAAAAGGTTTGTCTATTTCCTCCACTTGATACATTCATAAAGTTTGACATTGGGAACTTTTACCTTTGAAATGTAAGGAATTTTGTGTCATATGTTACCATATATTGGTATTATACCAAGCAAGCACTTAAAACTAGTATCAAGCTATTATTTTCACATCATTTGTATAATTATTTTATCATTTATAGTATTATCGTTCGAGTAAAGTGTTTTGTTAAAGTTTTTTTATAACAATAAATCCAATATGATAAGATGTATATATAGTTGTAATGATTTTGGCTTAATAAAATTTTGGTAGTTGCATGTAAATGTATAAGAGTTCAAAGTGGTAATACTAAAGTTAGAAATGAAAAGCAAAATTTTGGATGCCTTTGTTGCAAATGTAAAATATAAAACAAAATTTGTAATTAACAATATTCCAACTTAAGTGGTAGTTGTTTAGACTGAATGTTGAGCAGTAAGGAGAAAAAAAGAACAAGGAAGAAGATTAATTATCCTTATTTTGAGCACTAAACTTCTATTTTTGAACCCCTTTACTTGATGTATAGTATATTTTGGTATATGTACTTGTAACTATTTAATATATGTTAGTATCTAATATATCATCTAATGGTATGTAGTATATTAGTATGTATACTTATAACTATTTAACTTATATTGGTAAATATTGTATCATCAATGTTGTGCATTATATTTTGTATAACATGGTATTATTTTTAAACAATACTATCGTCCTTATGGTATAATGCAATAGTAAAGTAGAGATGATTAATAAAATAGAGAACCAAAAGAATTTTTTAGATGTAGCAATCTCACATGTTGGCATAGAAGACATTAGGATAGATGTAGTAACTAAAGTGAGAATGGAGTATTAAATTTCAAACATAAATTTTTGATTTATACCAAAATTATACACAATTTTGTGGTTGCTATAAAAGGAGGAAAGAAAGATGAGAATTCAGACTTTAAGGGCAAAATATTTATATGCTATAGAGGTTGATCATACATAAGAGTTAAATAAAATGAAACCTAGAAGTAGTGCAAGAATTGGGTGTAATGATCGAGTTTGTTGTTATTTGGATGAAGGCATTTGGAATATAATCAAGTTTAAAGATGTGTACAACCATAAACTAATTTGAAGCAATGTTAAGTTTACGAGGCAACATCGAGTTGTGGGTAGTCAAACTAATCATAGATTAAAATTGAACGATAATCATGAAATTAGGTCGCACTCAAATGTATAATATGTTATTATAGTTATAGGCAAATATTCATATGCCATGATTACATAAGAAATGTCTTAATCATATAGACAAGTTAACAAAAGTAAGGTTAAAAGAAGGATACATAGAAGTACTTTATAAGACGTTTATTAGAATGAAAGAGAAGGATATTATATTTTTCTACAAAATTGACTGTGCTGAAGAAGAAAAGATGAGGAATATTTTTTAGGTGGATACGAGGAGTCAGGTAGCATATCTTGAATTTAGTGATATGGTAGCATTTGATGCCATTTATCTCTTCAACAAACATCAAATGTCATTTACTTTATTTGTTAGTATAAACCATCATGGGCAATCTATGTTACTTGGTTGTACACTCATATATCAACACCACTAATAGTTTTTATTAGCTTTTCCTTATATGGTTGAAGTGTATAAATGGGAAGTTACCTAGTGCTATAGCTACAAATGTCTGCAAGAGCATAGGCAATTTCATTAGGGTGGTATTTCCTATTGTAAGTCATAAAATGTGTTTGTAGCATATATTAAAGAAATTATTTAGGTCATTGTCAAGTATATTCTCACTAGTTAAGTGTAATTGTTGATTGTTTAAATTTTAGGAGATTGCACGTCAACACATGTTCAAATAATGTTCATAAAATCTATTTATTAAGAGGCAATGTAAGGATGTTGTTAGTGGCATACTAAAATTAAAAGTTTGCAATATATAAAAGGATGATGATATTATTATTAGCAGAACAAGAAAATTGGAATTGAATTTCTATAAAGCCCTTGATTATGTTGCTAAAAGTGACTCAAATTTTGATTACTTGTATAATATGTTACAAGAAACAAATACAAATTTACAAGTACAATTGCAATTGAGTCAGTGGATGTTAGTAACCACCATGGACATACTAAATTCATTCTACAGAAATGTTATGTTAAAGGACCAGTTGTTTATAGTCATATGATAGGTTATGAACAAGAAGATTGAAATCGCGCACAAAAAAGGTCCCAAAAAAACTTTAAAAAATAGGTTAATTGTTGAATATTCATATCAGTAGTAATAAATTCATAAAATGAATGTGTTATTTTTCATAATATTAATAAATGATTGATGATATATATCATTACTTATTTATTATTATTAGTTAGGTGAGATTTTGGCTATATAGGAAAATTTAGATACTTATTTCAATGACAATAAAAAGAGAGCTTGGAATATGAATTGCCATTTTATTTTATTTTATTAGTAGGTAAAAAATGTTTTATGATTCAGTAATGTATATGCATAGCATATAATGAATGTTTTGAATACAACAATATATGAAAGAACTAATATATACATGTCTAAAAGAAACGTTCTTTCATAAATATAAACAAGCTATAGGCTCAACTTTAATCACTTATACTAACTTGCTGATGTCTATAAATAACCTTAGAAGCGGTTGACATTTTTAAGAATCAAATATAAAATGGTGAATTTAATATTGCGGTAAGGAAGACATGAAAAACAAATTCAAAGGTTTAAATGGTAAAACAACTATTTTTAACCGAAGTTATATTCTTTTACTTAAGTATGGTGTTAAGAATAAAAGAACTGAATACTTGATTATGATGTACTTCATATTCTATATTAATTGAATGAATTTGAAAATGTAAATTTATTGAATATGAAGCCTATTCTATCTAATTTCAATTATTTATGTTTTGAGGCGTAGTATTACTTGTAGGGAGTCATAATATTTTTTAATAACTTATCTGTAGTTTTATAAGCCCATACTTGATTTTAAATTTGTTATATAATATTGAAAAGTCAAGGTCTTTTGCATATTTATGTAGATAATATGAAGAAATGTATTATGCTTTAACTTAGAGGAGTTAATATCTATATTGCCCAATATATGCATGACAACCTGATTGTGTTAATAATAATGATGGGCTCTAGGCACAACTAAATAACTTTTCACATAGCTTAAGACACAAGTTTATCATGTACCATATTTTATATATATATATGCCTAATAACACAGTCATAGTTATAGTTGTGTACATCTATGAAAGATGATTTTAGATATGAACCTTTTACAATTGCAATTTTAATAAATTATAGTTGTGTTTATGTAAATTTGATTTCAATTCATATATTAATAGCTAAAACATGATGTATTATGTAAATTTCATGAAATCCATGCTAGAAGTTACCTAATTTAATAGAAAAATTTATAATTAAGTTCAGTATCTATGGAAACTTAGAATATTTGTATTGATTGAAAAAATTGTCACAATTCTATTAAATTGATGATAAAATAATATAATTAGGAGTATACTTGAGGTGTCATAACCTTCAATTTCATATAAGTTTATAGATTCAAGACTTATAGTTTACTTATGATAAAGTACTACAAGGTTTATAGTTACCTACGATTAAGTAACGCAATTAGGATTCACTATAAAGGTTTTACAAGGGTGAAATTTTGTCACCAATCTAAGATTGTGTTTTATTATTGATGGTTTATTTAATAAACTGAAAATAATTAATTTATTATTTTATAAAAATGTATATTGATTGAATTATTTTTGTTGAGGTATAGTACATAGTATATGACACGAATGTGTCTCTACCATTATCCATACCTAGAGCATATATGAGTATATTTGAGTATCTAGTAGTTTAAATGTCATTATTTATAATCAATTATGCATATGTTTATAGTTTAAACTTTATATCAAACTTCAAAATTTTTGTTTTATAGTCAAAATGGTAGCTGCGTAAATAATTATAATTTTGAATTTCAATTTTCTAGGTTCAAATCATCTTGACTTTAGATTGTGAGAGATTGTTTTATTGATGAGGTGAGGCTTTGCTTAAAGATGTAAATCATATTATTTGTTACTTAAACTAACCTTTAGATGTAACTTAGATGTATATTAAGGTGATGCATCATTTTGAGTTTTAAATCATAAGCGTATATCGATCCCACGAGGACTACAATTATTAGTACTTACCGCTTTCTATTTTCTAACTTAACAAATTATGGTGTTTAAGATAAATCAAATGGAAAATTAAAACAATAAACTAAAATAAATGAATGCAATTAAATAACTAAAACAAAGATTAAACAAAGAAATAATTAAGGAAAAGAATGGTACCTAGATTTCGAATCCCCTTGGACTTCTCATGCAATCATGATTTTACTAATAAATTTAATCCTTAGTTAATTAGGTCATAAAAAATTCTGTCTTACGTAAATATCTTTCTCACGACTATTAACAACTAATACTTAGTTAATTAAATGAAACCTTTTTCTATTTAAAATCCCTAAGATTGCATTAATCGATTTTTAAATTTCACTATTAAGTTTGCCTAATTGAAAGGATTTATATCAATCTATCTCTAGGTTTGCATACAACTCCTTTCAATTATATTAAATTTATCATACAAAAGGATTTCTAATTCTTAATTGCATAAAATTATACATGAAATAATACATAATAAATAGTAATTCAAGGATAATTAAGAACACATAATTGAATCTCAATGAAACCAAACAATGAATTAAGTTAAAAACAAAATCACTATAGGTCAATCCTAGGGTTCATATAATCCAATTACCAACAAACTTTTAGTTCATAATCATAATGTCAAGGCTAAAGGAAAAAAATAGAAAACTAAAAACACCATAATGAAATCCTTTTTAATCTTTTTGAAATTCACTTTAGATTAATGAAAATCCACTATGAATATTTTTCCTTATATGTTCTTTGTTCTCTTTATTGTTCTAGGCCTTTATTATGAGTTTTCCCAAGCCTCGTACAAACCCTTTTTTGTCATTTTCTCTTTATTTTTCCACTCCTAGCACAAATTTTGAGTTTTTAGAGTGAACACAGTCACTTATACGATTGTGTACATGAGCGTGTCCCTCAATCTTGCTATAATCTTCAAAAATCACGTGGAAACATGGTCTTAGAGAGCTACACGGTCAACCACACAGTCGTGTAAACTTACACAGGTAACAACATAATTGTGTAGACTTACATAAGCATTCACCAAAATAGCTTGAGTTCTCCCCTTTTCTATCTCAATTTTGCCCTAATTCTTCTCCTTTTTTATCTATTGAGGTAAATAAGACCTAAAAACACAATAAAAATAAAATAAGTATAAAAATAAGAAATAATCAATAAACAATCAAAATGCATTAAATATGGGATTATAAATATAGTCTATTAGCATTTATTATAAGGTTATTCCATCCAATTTCAAGCACAATTAATAATTTTATAGAAATTTAGTACATCAAAAATATGTTTTGGATTGTTTTTTTACTCCCGTAAATATTGGCATGTTAAGTCTCATGTTTATGTTTAGAGAATAGTTGTGTTCATATACGAAGAATACAAGGTATTTGAGTTTTTAATAGCTTTAATTTCATTGTATGTAAAAATTTATGCATATGTTAACAGTTTAAACTTGATATGTTAATTAAATTTCATTAAATTCATATTATAATTCGCCTAATTTCATTGAAATTATGGAGTTAATTTTAGTATCTATAACATATTAGTTAAGATTCTATTATTTTAAAATAGGGGACTTAAGAAATTATTGATAAGCTAATACAAATAGTAGTATCTTTCAAGTATCATAACCTTTAATTTCATATAATGTTATCAATTTAAGGAGTATATTTGAGTGTTTATAACCTTCAATTTGTTCAAGAATATATATGATATGTCATCAATTATTGGCTGGATTGTAATCATATTCTTCATTAATTGAATCATTCTTGAAATATAAATTTATTGTATATGATAGTTATTCCATATAATTTTGAACACCCTAATTGATTTGATTTTTTATTAAATTGAGATATGTAGGCTTGTGTAATGCATACTTTAAATGATTACACATGTCTACCAACACGATCGTGTTAAATACTATATTTTTCTTTGGGGAAGATAGGGAATAGTACATAAGTTCCAATATATCCCTTCCCATATTACTTTGTAATGCATAAATGGAGTAGTACAATTGACAACACAAAATTCTTGTTGCTTATGTTGGTCACAACATCCATACAAGATTTTATTCACGAGTATGTTTATTCCTGCATTAATTTTTTAATTAGGTTTAGATGATTACTCTGACTTAAACATGATCTATTAATAGTCATGTGAATTTATAGAGAATATATGGAGTAATATCTTTGACCTTTTAGTCAATTGATTTTCAGTATATCTAATTATTTATGCAAATGTTTTATAGTTTAAACTTGATGACTTATGTAAGTTTTAGGGATTTTGATTTCATTAATGATATTAGTCATAAAATGAAACAAAAGTGTATTATACTTTTAAGAAATTAAAGTCTTAAATTTAAAGTCACAAGTTCATAAAATTCATTATACAATGGAATTAATTTCATAGTAATTATTGATTTAAGTTAACTGTGTATGATAATTAAGTCAAAGTTGTAATCATTAGGTATTAAAACCTTTTTCCTTTTATGCAATTTTAGGGATGTTTGGAAGTGTATATGATATCAGTCAATAAATCAATCATATGTATGAACACATTAATGTAATAAGAGCTTAAATGAAATTTAAATGTGTGATGGTATTTGTTATGTAATGGTGTGTTATTGTGTATAAGGAATTATGTCAGTTTTAATAGTGTAAAGATATTGTTTGTACTCAATATTGGTATAAGTAAAAATGGAACTAATTAGTTTATTGTGAGGTTTTGATATTATATAATGATGTGTCAATATTTGTAAAGATCAATCGTATTGCTATAATAATGGCAAGGTCTTGTTTAGGAAATATTTTTCTTATTTAAAATGAGTGATGGTAATTTGTATATGAAGGCATGGTACCTTTTATATTGAGTCATTGTATGGTTTTACATAAGTTATCTTTTCCCATAAGTTTTATTTCAAATTATTTTATGAATTGTGTTTTCTTTCTAGTGTTATTCCCACCTATGTCATTTTTATTTTATTTTTTTAATGGAGGGAATATGTCAGTCATTTTGAGTCCTTAATATAAACAATGTCATTTAAAGGAGCATTCTTATCATACCCCTGATAGGTTGATATTTTATAAGTTATTTATGGTGAATTTTTGGCACCTTTAAAATATGTTTTATATGAATTTTATTATATGTTTCTAATATGAATTTTATTATATGTTTCTATGTTTAGTTTATTGTCATATAGGTGATTAATTTGAGAACATAATAAGAGATTTAGTGTAACTTTATCTGCATTTTTGTCTACATTTTTCCAGTCAATGAGATTTCATAGTCATTGAGAAGATGAGAAGATGAACAACAACTTCGTAGAACACTTTGAGAGCTAATTCGAACTTAAAGATAGTGAAAAGTAGAGAAGTTAATGGACAAAGTACAATAAGCACTATACTTATTGAGATAATAGACACTTATCTATGAAGAGAAAAATACAAAACTAGTGTCGATTATAACTAGGTGTCAAGTATCAATCACACCTTTACTCGTGAAGACAACTTGGTTTCATACACCAATTACACCTTAATATGTGAAGGTTAGAAGTTTTAGAACAAGATTGGATTTGATGTTGGTTCCTAAAAACAATTTATAAGGATGTGTAATTCTTTAAGTTACCTAGAACTAAATATATGTAACCCTATCTATAAATACTTATATAAGTTAATCGATGGAGCTTATACAAACTTCACTCATCTTCTGAACATCTTCTCAAGGAGTTCTAGTTTAGTTTTGCAAGTTTTTGTTTTTGTTTTTATTAAAGGAAGATTCGGAACAAGAATTGAAGGATTTTGGGATATCTTCTCTTATTCTTTTCTTATACTCTTTTCTTTTATATTAAATGTATTTGTTTATGTTTAATTTCCATCATATGTAGTGGCTAGAAATGTTATTTAGGGCTAAAGATGTAGCTTGAATAGATTTATTAAATTATTATATATATGTTGATTATCTTATTAGTTGATGGATTTGTTGATTATCTTGTTAGTTGATTGTCTTATTATCTTATTAGTTGATTATCTTAATGATGGATTTGTGATTGGTCACCATAGATTCATTTTTAGAGATTATACTGACACGACCCGCCTTTTTGGGCCGTGTTGGCACTAGGGAATGGGGAGGCCTAATGCCACCAAAACCTGTAGTAAGCCTAACTTTTCTATATTCTACTAAAAATCTGGCATGACCCATTAATTTCTAATTAATACTTATACCTACTTAATTGGTTGTAAGAAGCAAGGATCCAAATCTACTATTCTCATATACAACATCTACTTATCATCAACCAACATTGTTCTCAATAATATAACATATTCATACATATACCATGTATATATGATTATGACAAACCATGGAGCGTCTAGAAGCATCTGCAATTTATATCATGCCAAAAAAATACTTGACTGTTTATCCAAGCGAATCCTAAAAGACTTGGATTTCTCTCTCTTATCCAATCTGCTAATCTCCTGAAATGGTGATTACTGAGGTGTGAGTCTACAACACGACTCAGTGAATTATAAACATACTACCATGCTTGTGAGGCTAAGTAATACAAGGCTAGCTTCACAAGAATGGTATATAGCATTCTGAGCAACAATGTATGGTATCAATGAATACACAGGTAGTAATCTCAAATGCGACAATAACATAAGTATCAATAAATAAGCTTAATATGAATTGTTCAAATAAAACATGAATCTAGTTTCTGACTTCTTTTATAGGTTATGGGTTCCTTTTTTTTCTAAATTTCTGGTTTCTTTCTGGATTTTGGGTTCTTTCTGAAATTCTGGTTTCTTTCTGAGTTCTTTCTGAATTCTGAGCTTTCTCATTTTTGAGTTCTGATTTCTTTTTGAAATTCTTAGGAAGAGACAGAGGCATGCTAATACGGCATATCTCTCCTTTTCTGATTCTAGACAAGGTCGGCCTAACCTTGCCCCTGGAGGCCTGCCCTCTCTAGGTAGGACCTAGATCTAACCCATCACCGACGGGTCATCTGCATAGGCTGATAATATACCCTATTAGCTGGGTATTTTGAGAACTCATCAATCATGGTTAACATGTGAAATACGATTCATCAAAGAATCGCAATCAATAGGTTCAACAAATAAGGGAATTAGAAGATGCAAAGAATATGAAATCATCTAGTCATTCTGGCATACAACATGTTAGACTCAACTACAAGGAGTCATATGTCAAATAGGTCATATGAATTCAAAAACAATTCAACAAGCCGTAAGATAAAAGAAAGGATTACTACACAAGTATAGTAGTATGCTTATACTCACCTCGACTATCTCAGTGGTTCTGATTT
>JANVCL010379950.1:0-15631 GCA_026546855.1 Erythroxylum incrassatum
AAAAGTAACAATTACGGATTACAATTAATATTTTAGCAATAGGTTCGAAATAAAACGATCAAAATAATATATCAAGAACATTAATTCCAAAACAACATTAATTCCCAAACCATCAAAATTAATACCAACAACACAACAATCCAAAAATAAATTGCAACTTTAAAATGACAAAAATAACTTAACCGTAGTTTGGCATCGATATTCCCGTTAAACCGGTGTTAAAAAATTAGCCTTCATCTTTAGATGATGCTCCAGAAATGGGTCATAAATGTAATGTAATATTAATGCTCACGATGGACAGTTAAAAATGCTAAGAAATTTTGGGTTCATAACTCACTAAACTGCTCTTGCTCCATTATCTACGCTCCTTTTAATTTATTCTTCAGCCTTTATCATTTACCTTCTGCGTCTCACTGTAGCAACAATCCAGCAGTTCCCCACGTTGCCTTGGTTCTATGGCCCTGTACATATAGCAATTAAAAACACATCAGTACCTGCGCATATTCATTGACAAGACAATTATAAGACCACTCTCTTAAACATCTCTCCAACGCCGACCCTCTCATCTAGCTGCAAAAATCATTAAAAACTCATCACACTCTCGACTTTCTTTTTGCGCCGGCACTGTGTATTCATTTTGACAAATAAAAGCCTCTTTCTGTGTCATGCGTTATGCTCTCCTCTCTGCCCTATTCATGTGACAAGACAATTAAAACACTCAGCTCCTAAACTCTTCTGTGTCGGTACTCATCAATAAAGCCATAAAGTTGATTTGACAAATAAAATAAAACCTCCCTTAAAACCCTACTCCATGTCATGTTCTCCTATCATGCGCCGACCCTGTACATATCCCCGAAAAACGCAAGGCAAATGAGTTTATATATCTTGAAACTTGTCTCTGCCGACGCTCTCCTCTCTATACACAAGACCATCTAAAGCCTATATATTTAAAACCCTTACTGCAGCTCCTCTCTCCACATGTCCAGCGTTTCAGCTCATTTTAAAACCCTCGTCTTCACTCCTCGCTGCCTATACCGACTCTACATGTGTTTTTCTCCTATAAGCGTTGCTGTTAATCAAATATCTCTTTTTTTTTTCTTTCACTTGATAAAAATTGTGCTCTAATTTTCTTTTTAAAAAATCTTGTCTTTTTAGGCTATAAAATATATCAACAAATCCAACCTAGCAATCAACATAAATTGAACACAAATTAAGCATTTTATCTTTAAAATATGATTGAAATCATATGTAAATGTATAGGAAAATATAAGAAAATTCAATCCTATCAAAACTCCCCTTAAACATAAACATCGATTAATTTCATTTCATAAACTTTACACACACTCTCTACGGGATCGACCTAGACTCACCACTACTATAATAGTAGTAGGTCTAGTTATTTTATTTTAACTATCGTAACGATGCGGGGTCACATGCATTACACTTTTAATCTTAGTCTAGCTTTGATTTTGTGTTGGCATATTGTCGAACAAACTTTAGTTTTATTTTGTTGTATCTCCACATTTTGTATATTTATGGGAGACATGAACTTTTAGGGTACGGACCTTGGGCAATCAACTCTTTCAGGGGGTTTCTTTACCCTTCCTTGGGCAATCAACTCTTTCAGGGGGTTTCTTTACCCTTCCTATGTTTTCTGTTTCTTGCATTGCTTTTGCTTTTATCTTTCCTAACATTGATGGTAGTGCATACATTATTTAACAATAAAAAAGAGGTTAATTTGACATCTTCATGTGCTAATTGTCACTATAATTTAATTTAATGAGTTAATTGCATTATGGATGAGATTGACCTTGAATACGATGCATAATATGATTACATAACTTGTCACAATAGGATGATATAATGTTAAATTGATTGAATGAACATGTTATTGAATGAGTAAACATCACCAAGTGAGCTAATTTGAGCCTAAAGGATTGCACTCAATTATACTTTTCTTGTGAGTGATATGATTGTCTCTTCTATGTATGTATACTTCTAAAACTTGCATTACATCTCTTTGAGGTTACATAATTATGTTATGGTATGTTCATGAAAGTGATAAAAGGCACTAGGATTGAGCTTGAGCCAAATAGCTAACCCTTTCTATACATCAATCCCCTAATGAACCCTTTGTGTCTCGTGATTGTATTTAAACCATTTTCTTTGTGAACCTACTCCAAAGAACTTTGAACCAAGAAAAACAAATTTACCCTTTTTCAATGGTTAGTTGAGCTATTAATGTTGTGCATTTATTATTTTTATTGGTAAGTATACAAAGGAAGAAGTGTGAGGGTACTATTATGGCAATTGAAGAAGCATGCTAACAATAAAAAAACAAAAACAAAAACAAAAACAAAACGAAAAAAGTGATAATAATAAGCAAAGCATGCTTACTTCAGATTTCAAGGTGAAAGAATGACGGAAATTGTGACAATAGAGTTGGTGCAGTTTCATAAACATCATTATTGTAAGATTGGTGATTTTTGCTCTACTAATTGTGGAATGTTTGAATTCCTATCCCTTTTTTCATAGCCCACTTTACCTTTTGGCCCCATTACAACCTAAGGAACAAAGATCTTTTTAATTTATGGATATGTCATAAATGGGAGTAATAGAGAAATAGATAAAATGCAAGCTTATGGTAAGGGGTATGCATGAGAAGATGATTGAGAGTAACCCTTAAACACTTGTGTGAAACTGAACGCTTTGTGAGAGACTTCATTCATGGCATGTGATTTGGATTAACTGAAGCATTATGAGGTCTCATTGCTGCTTAGTTGTGATCAAATTCATGAAATATTATGTGACCTTGATTTTATGTTTCAATTCTTACCTATAATGTTTTGGACTTATTGGATTCAACTATGGTGATGATTTGGTGTGAAATGATGGGAGGGAAATGTTTGTGGGTACCATCTGTTTTAAGTAAACCCTCAAAATTTTGTAAGTAAAAAATTCCAATCATAAAAGAAAACTATTCCTAATCTAATTAGAAATTTTCTTTCTTGAATTAGAAAATTATTTTCTAATATTCAAAAAGGAAGCTATTTTCAAAATTAAATCAAAGACTTTTTAATTTAATTAAGAAAATCCTTTACTTTATATATTTAAAAATTAATTTCTTAATTAATTAGAAATTCTTTTCTTAATTTAAAACTATTTTCAAAAAGACTAAAGAAAGCTCTTTTTTTCAATTAGTAAATGAAAACACCTTTACAAATTTAATTAAGAAAAATATCTTTTATAATAAATCAAGAAACTTACTATTGATAAGTAAGTAAATAATTTCTATAAATAGAATAGTTATCCTTTAAGTAACAAATAATATATTTAATTTACCTCATTCAAATTGAAATAAATTAATTTAATAAAAAATTTTCTTAATTATTTAATAAACCACTTTCTTAATTTTAAGGAGGCTAATTAATTAATTTTAATCTAATTGAAATATAATTAATTTTAATATTAAAACAACTTTTCAAAATTTTAAATAGGAATAAATTTAATTTTTAATCTTAAGAAAAATAATTAATTTAATATTAAAATTAAGATCTTATTTTTAATGAATATAATCTTATAATAGAGCAACATGAGCGATTTCAGACGAGCAATGAGCGATTTCAGACGAGCAGAGAACCATAACTTCTAAGATTACTAACGAGCTTCCTCTCCTTCTCTATGGCTTCTTCTTCTTCCACTACCCATCCTCGAACCCCTCTCTCCCCTCTACCAGCCTCTGCACCTCTCTCCCACCAAAAATCTGAAATCCTTATTCGAATCCAAAACCAAAACTCCGACTCAAACACCATCGTACCTCCCCAGACTAAGGATCCACCTCTGAAATCATCCCTTTCCATCAACCCTAACCAAATTTCCTAAGTGAACAAACCTCAAGAAACTGCTCCCGAAACTTCTTCCCAACCCCTTGAAGTTAAAAAATAGGGGAACCTCAAATCATGGAAGGCAGTTGTTTCAGAAGCTATGGCGGACTCCACAGAAGATCATGCATTAACCTACTACCCCCTAGAGATCAAGGAGGAGCAGATCTATGTCATTCCTCCTCTAGAGTTAGCTAAGAAGGGAGCTGCTCATTTCAAGTTAGCTCTGATAGGTTTTTCATAGGCAAGAGACCAGCCTTTCCTATGGTTTAGAAAGCCCTAGCTAAGTCCTGGGTAGAGTTTGGGCTATTGGAGACGTTAATTACTAGCTCAAACAACTTTTTTTTCTTAAGTTTGATTTAGAGATAGGATTCAATTCGGTGCTAGAAAAGGGACCTTAGATTATCCAAGGGAAGACCTTATTTATGAGAAAGTGGTGTTTGAATGTAGGGGAATAAGAAGAGATTAAGTTTGCCCTAGTGTCGGCTAGGTTTCATAATATTCTAGTAGAATACTAGAATACTGAGGGTTAGGAAGGATTGCAAATGCTGTGGGAGATCCTCTTTTAATGGATTCTCAGACAGCTAGGATGTCTAGGATAGTATATGCAAGGATGTGTGTGGAGCTAGAACTATATAGAAGTTGACCATCTTCCTTCCAATTGGCTACGTATATTAAGGAGGGAAAATAATTTTTAAGGAAACAAGGGTTGAGTATAAATGAAGGCCTGATCAACAAGTGCAAAAGAAGGAATGAACACCTATGGGGAGATTGTTTGAGACTGGATTAAAACAAGAGTTAGAAAAGGGAAAGGAGAAGATATCAACAATTCCAGCTCAACAGAAAAAGGTTAGGGAACTAATCTCTGAGAAGACAATTCTGAGTAATAAGGAAATTAAAGCATCAGAGATTCCAATTGAGCAAGGTAAGGGGCAAGGTTCTCAATAGGAGGATCATATTAATGAGATAACAATAAAAGATGAAAAAGATGCGAGCACTGTTGGGAGTCCTTCTCCTCTGAACCGGGATCAACAAATGCAAGAAGAATCTAATAAAGACTTTGAGGATTCTAACTCTTCTGCTGTAAATCAAGTAGGTATAATTCCTTCCTCTCCTATTTTTGAATTGGTTCCTAATAGTGCTGGTATGGGAGGGACAGAGGGGGACTTTACAGTGAGGAAAAGTAGGAAAACTAGAAGGAAACAAAAGTAGGATGTGTTGCTAGTTTTTGGTTCTTGTGATAATGGATTTGGTTTTTTGGAATGTGAGGGGTCTAAATAACCCCAAAAAAATAATTAGCAGTACATGCTGCCTTAAGAGATTATTAGTTTCTTTTTTTGTTTAATAGAATCTAAGATTAGATATCCTTCCTATTGAATAAAGCTTGCTCCTCCTTGTTTCCTAGATGGGCTTATTACAGTAATGTAGACCAGTCTTTGAATGTTAGGATTGTGTTAGCTTGGAATCCTAGTAGCTTTTTGTGTTCTATACTAAAATCCAATGACCAGCTGATTCATTTGGAATTGTCCCCTAGGAACTCTTCTTCTACCTTTTTATTGTATTTTGTTTATGGGGTCAATAACCTTAACCATAGAAATAATATATGGTCTGATCTATCAACCATTAACCATTCGGTAGGTAACCTTCCTTAGATTATTGCAGGGTATTTTAATGCTTTTTTGTTTCCTCATGAGGTAGATCCTATAAGTTCCTCTACTATGAATGGGATGAGTGATTTTCAAAAATATGTTGAGGACAACGTTTTGTTTGATTTAAATTCTAGTGTTCCAAGTTATACTTGGAACAATAAACAAAGTGGAGACTCCTTTATTGCTATGAAGTTAGATTGAACCCTCATAAACTTGATTTAGAGCACTAGGTTTCCTAGTTCATATTGTCTTATTCAAAACTTAAGCATCTCAGACCATTCTCCATTTGGTTAGGTCTATAGTTAATAAGCAGAAGAGAACTCCTTTTAGGTTTTTAAATTTTCTAACTTCTCAACCCAATTTCCTTTAGATTATAGAGGATGCTTGGTCCCCTCAAGTTTAGGGTATTTGATGTATTGTGTAGTGTCTAAGCTCAGGATGGTTAAAAAAGCTCTCAAAATCTTGAACTCTCGCCAGATAGGGGATGTGAATGTTTAGAGTTGAGAAATGCCAAGTTATTCTTAATAACATTCAAGATCAAATAAGAATTTTGCTTAGGTCTTTAGTCTGATTTATAAGGAATATGAGGCCTTAATGAGTTAATTAGAGCTCTAGAAGATCATTCTTTAAACAGTCTTCCAAGATTAAATGGCTGAGAGAAGGGGATAGGAATACCAAATTCTTCCATAATTCTCTCCTAGCTAATAGAAACAGAAATAACATTCATTCTTTAGTAGTAGGGAATGGAAACAGGATATTTAGTCTAAAAGGGATTCAAGATTAGTTTCTTGAATACTTTCAAGGTTCTATTAGGGATAAAAAAGCTCTTAACTCTTCCAAAGAGTTTGTGGAAAAGCTTTTCCCTCATTCTTTTTTAGACAATCTTTCTAATTCCCTTATTACTGAAGTTTTAGCAGAAGAGATAAAAGAGGTATTCAACTATCTTAATCCCAATAAGGCTCCTGGTTCGGATGGGTTTAATGGGTTCTTCTTCAAACAAACCTGACATATAATTAGGGAGAAAGTTACTAGTTTCATTAAAAAATTTCCCCAACGTGGAAAACTCCTCAAAAAGCTTAATTCCACTTTCATTTCACTCATTCCCAAAAAAGCTCATCCTTTTATAGTGTTAGACTATAGACCTATCTCTTGTTGCAACATGCTCTATAAGATAATTGCTAAAATCATAGCAAATAGGCTCAGAGATATTCTTCCTCAAATAGTTAGCCCTAATCAAAGTGCCTTCATTAAGAACCATTGAATAGGGGATAATATCCTGTTGGCCGAAGAGATTTTCAAAAATTATCACCTCTCTAATAACCAGAAGAGGTGTGCTTTTAAAGTGGACCTTCAAAAAGCCTATGACTCAATTCAATGGGATTTCCTCCTTAATGCTTTAGTAGTTGTAGGCCTTCCTTTGAAGTTCATAGAATGGGTCAAAGAATGCATAACCTCCCTTTCTTTCTCTGCTTTAATCAATAGAACTCCCTCAAAAACTTTTAGAGGGAAGTCGGGCCTAAGACAAGGAGATCCCTTATCTCCATTCCTCTTCATTATTTGTATGGAAGTTTTCTCTAGGAGTTTAAATGTTTGTAAAGATAGTAGTCCTTCCATCAAATACCATTTAAGGTTCAAAGTCGTTAAACTCACCCATCTTATGTTTGCTGATGATCTCTTGATGTTTTGTCATGCAGATTTGTTTCTGCTCAAACTTTCTTAATTGTTTGTGTACCTTCTCTGATTTTTCTGGCATGGACATAAATCCTTAAAAGATCCAATTTTTCTTATCCCCTGATGTGAATTACCTGAATCATCGAATGGAACTTATCTCTAGTCTAAAGAAAGGCACTCTCCCCATACAGTATTTGGGGTTACCTTTCTTAATAGGTAGGTTATCTAGGAGGGATTGCCTACCCTTATTGGATAAAATTGATACTAGGATAAACAAATGGACTTATAAAAATCTTTCCTACGCTGGTAGAATCCAATCGGTGATTCTGTCCTATCTTCTTTTGAAGTGTACTGGTCTACCCACTTCATTCTCCTATCATCCATTCTTAAGGATATAAAGACTAAACTTAGGAATTTTTGTGGGCTGGGAAGATGGATTCTACATCTCATGCAAAGGTTAAATGGAGTGACATTAGTAGACCAAAAAAGGAGGGTGGTTTAGGGGTTAAACATTTGTCTATTTGGAATCATGTCTTGTTAGGGAAAAGGCTTTGGTATCTATTGGTTGATAGGGAGGCTTTATGGGTTAAGTGGGTTCATACTACCATTTTGAGAAGGAAAAACTTCTAGAGTGCCCAACCTACCTACAATAGTTCTTGGAGTTGGAGGAAAATCTTATTTGTGAGGGATAAAATGGGGAACCAATTCAGATTTAGGATAGGGAATGGAATTTCCACTCTTTTATGGCAAGATCTGTGGCATCCAAGAGGAATCATGAAGAACTTCTCTTCTCCAAGAGAGATCAATACATTGGAATTTCCAATGATAGCAAGAGTCTCTGAAGTTACCAGCAATGATGAGTGGAGATGGCAAGAGGCATCCATAGAGATCATTAGTAACCTTGAGCCCCTTCAGTACCAACCAAATAATTCTCAACCTGATTGTTTGGAATGGTTAGCTAGCTCTACACAAAAGTATACTAATAGTTTAGCCTACATTTTCTTAAGACCTCCTATATAGAAAGTTCCTTGGCATAAGTTGGTTTGGACTAAAAGCAGTATCCCTAGGTGTTCTTTTATACTATGGCTAGCTTTCCTTCAAAAATTACAAACTTAGTACAAATTTCTCTACCTCCAAACTCCTAATCACTACTCCTTATATATCTCAGATAATGAAACTATATCACCTCTTTTTTTAGTGTCAATTCTCTAAATCCGTATGGGACCAATGCCTCGACCATTTTAATATACACATCCTAAATCTGTCAAACCTTTAATCCATCCTCACTTGGTTTAATCTTGCATCAAATACCAAACCCTCAAACATTAATATTTTCCCTATCCTTCTTTCTACTACTTTCTACAATGTTTGGTTTGAAAGGAATACTAGAACTTCCAAAGATGAAGCCAGAGTAATCTTCCAAGTTATGGAACATCTCAGCTCAAATCCCATAAGGAGGTAATAGATGAAGTTTATGATCACTAATATATTTTTTGTAGGTTTGATAGCTTAGGAATGCCAATTGATTTAACAGCCCTTGTGAAGACAGGTGCAGGAACCATTTTCAGTAAAGTAGAAATGGAGTTAGCATCTGGACACTCCTTGTTTGAAAAAGCAAGTAAAGGTAACATGGAGAGGACTAGACAAGAGCTTCTCTCTGTAGTAGATCAAAGACCAGTACCAATAGATGGAGGGCAGAAGAACTAATAAAATTCCTGTTACTGAAGGTATGCGAGAGATGTTCAAATTTGGCAGTGAACAAGGGAACTTGAAGAGCATTAATTCCCTTGTAGTGTATTGACAGTAGATTAGGTATGTTTTAATGTTGCTTGAATTGCAGTTGGAAGTATTGTTGGTCAAATTGTGCTTCTGTTAGATAGCTTTTTAAAGAGTCTTGGCAGGAAGGTTGTATAGAAATTGCTGATTGTGATTAGTGGAAGGAATTAGATTACAAGGAATGCTGTAGGTTCTTTTGGAGCTCCGTTTGGTTGTCAAGAGATTCATGTGTATGAATCTGTAGATATGTATATAACATTTTATTATCTGTATAAAATTTTTCTAATTTACCAAAAAAATCTTATTATATTAATTTATCTAACATGATCTAATTACAAAAGATAATATTTTTAAATCTTTACTTGATTTTAATTATTGATTTGATAACTAATTTTGTTTAATAATTCAACATTTGAAAAATTGAGCTACATTTTAAAAAATATTCCAAATAAACCTCTCTTTTGAAAATTATTTTCAAATAATTAAAAAAACACTTTTCTATGTTGATAAATAATTTAAACAAATTTAACCTCAATTAAACTAATTTAATTAAAGAAACGCTTAAAACACATAAAGTTAAAAATAAAATTTGATTCGGACAGCATTTCCCATCAAACGCTTACGCCATCTCCAATGCACATCTATTTTGGAGGGAAAACACCAAAATGGAGGAGAAATGCACCTCCAATCTACCAGCACTTTCTCCTCCACTTTGAAGAGATGCTACAGTTCAATATTGTTCTTTTTTTCAGCTTTTATTTTTCTTTGTTCTTTCTCAATCTTTTCTTTGTTCTTTTTCTTTCTTTTTTATTCATTTATTCTTTTTTAATTCTTTCATTATTTATTTTTTATTTAAACAATATTCCAATATTTTCATTATATATTTATTTAAGTAATTATAACTTTATAATAATTTTAAGGTTTAGTCTCTCTTTTATAAATATTTTCATTATATATTTATAACTTTATAATTTTTTACTTATGAATAAATATGTAAATAAATAATTTTAAAAATATTTTTGATGTTAAAAAGGTTTTGATTTGTGAAATTCAATAAAATTTGAAGTTTGATAAAATTTAATTATATTGTCATTTACTATAATTAAACAATTAAAATAGTGCAAAATATCTCGCATATATTATTTCATTTAGTATTATCAAATAAAAAATTATAGTTAATTGAAATTTTATTATTTATTATTTAATGACATAAAAATATAACAACAATAATATTCTGAATAAAAATATATGCGAAAAAGTAAAATTGGGTTAATTTTATAAAGTAATTTTAATAATTATTAATAAAAGGTAAAAAAGAATAAGCTGAATATTGTTTTTTGATGTGAAAAATAAAATTATGGAATAGAGTGAAAAGTACTAAAATCTCTAAAATAGAAAAAACTCTTCTCCATTTTGAGGGAATGGGTTGGAGGGCTTGGAGATGCCTATAGGATACATATCTTGCAAGCGCCTTGTCGTTTTCAAGAAAACCTAGTTTCTAGTTTTCTTCGACACCTCTACCTAGTGCACTACCTGCTCCTTCTACCTTCAATGCTATCTGATGTCTGGTTTCTTCTTGCATCACAAATAAGCACTAGCCTTTGCTTCTAAAGACAAATCTAACCTTTGCTAGTGGCGACAATCATTGCTAGAAAAGGGTAATTCACCGTTTGCGATGTAAGCCACTAGTGAAACTCTATTATGCACATTCAAAAACACTACATAAGAAATGATTCGATTGTATAGTCATATATTTCCTAGCAAGCTTGTCACTAATGGGTCAGAGAGAGATGCTCTACCTTCTCTCTAGTTTTAGCTCCAATTCTCATCCTACCCCCTATTTATCTCTCATGCTGACTCGTCCTTTGAACCTTCCTCTAAGGTCATCTCCGTCTTTTCCTACCTTCATTTCGACTTTCCCGCCTACGAAACCACCCACTTCTTCACCCTCTCAGGCTGAGGATTTCTCGCCTCTGCCTTCCGACCCAGCTCCTCCTTCGCAACCCCTGTAGCCTTCACCTTCTGCTGCTATCTTTAACCCTCCAAATACATGGAATAAAGTGGTAGGGGACACCATTGGCTCCACGTTATCTTATAAACCTCCTTCTAAAGTTGAAGGGAAGCTCATCTTCTACCAAGATCTTGCTACACTACAGGACGAAGCTAATTCCTGGAAAACTACACTAGTTAGTTTCTTCCTTGACCAAAAACCGACTTTTCCTCTTGTTATACAGTGGGCTAACAAATTATGGAAAAATAGAAGACTTGTTGACGTCTTGCTCATAGAAGACAATCTTATCCTCTTAGCTTTCTCATCCACATCTATAGCTAACAAAATTCTGGAAGAGCGTCCATGGCATTTCGGCAGTCAGCCACTCTTTCTGCAACTTTGGTAACCCGGCTTGAAATTGGAAACCATAAAAATCCAGAACCTCCTTATATAGATTAACTTCCGTAACGTGCCTCTAGAGTATTGGACTACTCAAGGGCTCAGCCAGTTAGCTAGTTATATCGAATGACCTTTGTGCATAGACAAAACACAACAATTAAGAAGCAAATAGGTTATGCTCGTCTCTGTGTGAGTATTGAAGTTTCAAAAAAATTACCTAATGAAATACTAATTATGAGACTCGGGGAGGGGAATCAACTATAGGAAGATAGCATTGCTATCTCTTATCATTGGAGGCCTCCTGCAAAAGTTCAATCTACTGTCTGGAAATCCACAGGTAAAATTTTCAAACCGATAACTATCATGAGTTGATGAATCAAGAGGATGAAGGTCAGTTAGCTAGCCATCAAAATAATAGTAATTTGAATGTTTATGAGACTTCTGATTGTGCTGAGAACAAAGTTACTTCTGCTACGGTTCAATCAGAAACAACACTGACCAAGGACAAGGATACCTCCGATGTAGGTCTGAGTAATGGTTCTGTTCTTGATTCTAATTTTGTGGAAGCAATTACGTGTAATACAACCCTTCCTTGTTCTGAGAATATCCCTATAGTGGCAGACTCTCAACACAAAGAGGTGTCACACAATAATGCTTCATCCCAGGAAAATATGGGTACGGCAGAGGGCATTCCAAACTCAACTCCAGAATGTTCTAAGGATGAAGAAAATGGTAATTACCATTCCCTCTCTACAAGAAAATTTCAACAAGGAAAAGGTAAAGGCCTCAAAACTACCCCTAAACCTATAGACTATCTTGACATGGAGTGTCAGAGGAATAAGCTGTCCATCAAAATTGTTAGCCCTAAAGGATTTTGATTGGTGAGAGAAACTTATTATACTTGGATTACTGGAAACAAAAATAAGGTTGGAGAATCTGAATAAGTTAAATGTTTTAGGTCCACAATAATGTCTTTTTCTAATCATACTCATCATGCTTATGGAAGGATCATCGTATGTTACAACTTAGAATTATGCAATTTCACATTCTAATACTGCAGGGGAAAGTTGACATGACTGTCTCTTTTATTTATGCAAGCAATTATGAATTTCAACGACGAGATCTTTGTCGCACCCTCCGACAGATTAGTGCTACTATCACTAAACCATGGCTTGTTTGTGGGGATTTCAATTCCACTCTTTACGTTGGTGAAGCTCAAGGTAATATAAGTCTCAGCTCTTCCCCAATAGACTTGTGAGAGTGTGTTAAACATGTAAGATTAGCCGACCTAAAATTCATTGGCCAATCCTTCACATGGTCAAACAAAAAACAAGCTAGATGGTTCATCAAGGAAAAACTAGACAAAGCTCTTGTCAACGATCTATGGCTTCAGCACTTTCCTAGCCGCCTAGCTAATTTTATGGATCCTTTGTTTTCGGATCATATGCCCATTCTTATGTCGAAGTTGTCTTTTCCTGCTGCTAAACATCACCCTTTCAGATTCAATAACTTTCTGGTTCAAGATCCTAGTTTTGCTATTGCTTGTAGGGAAGGAGTTTTACACAATATCAAAGGGACAAAACAATACTGTTGTATACAGAAGTTAAAAGTTTCTAAACAACAGCTGAAACTTCTAAGCTTTTCCAAGGGGCCTACTACTGAAACTATCAATAAAACCCGATTGGAGTTGACAAGAATTCAGTCCTTATTATCCTCGAACCTAGACGTACAATCTCTTATTGATCAGGAGAAGCCTACCCTCTCAAATTACCTTCAAGTAATAAACAATTACTCCGCACTATTGCAACAGAGAGCTAGGGTGCATTGGCTAAAGGATGGTGATAGTTGCACCTAATTCTTTTTCCATTCCATTCTCGCCTGAAATAATAGCAGCAAAATATTTTCCATCTCTTCTCAAAATGGCTCTGTCATCACGGACCTGCAAGAAATACAAGAAGAAGCATTCAGATTCTTTAGCTCTGGCCTTGGTACTGATGTATCTACTAATATTATAAGTGGCAACCTACAACATCTTAACTTGAACCAAATTTCTCCTACTGATTTTACTCTGTTAACCTAGCCAGTGGAAGACAGTGAGATTGAGAAATGTGTTTTCGAACTGAATGGAAAGAAAGCCCCGGGCCTTGGCGAACTTAATGGCTACTTTTACCAACATTCTTGGAATATAATTTGTGGATTCATCAAGGAGGCAATACATGAATTCTTCAAAAACTGTGTTCTACTCAAAGAACTCAATAAAACATTCTTGTGATTGATTCCTAAAGGGTCAAATCCTCAAAGCTATGTTGATTACCGTTCCATTTCTTGTGCAAATTTCCTATATAAAGTGATATCATTGAAGCAAGTTCTTGATCCTTTGATCAATGAAAACCAAAATGCTTTCCTGTCGAATAGGCATATTGGAGATAATATACTTATTGTTCAAGAACTGTTGAAGGGATACTCCGCTACGACTTGTGCTCCGAACTGCACTGTGAAGATTGACTTCTATAAAGGTTTTGATAGTATCAGTTAGAAATTCATTCAATAGATGCTAGACGCTTTTGGGTTTCCAACTCAGTTTATCACGTGGATCATTGAATGTATTACCTCAGCCTCTTTGATACTTTTTAATGGTTCCCCTTCCCCTTATTTCAAGGTAGCTCGGGGCCTCAGGCAGGTAGATCCAATCTCCCCTTACCTCTTTATACTTGCTATGAAAGTCCTTAATGCAATCATAATGAAGGAAACCACCTCGGACTCCAACTTCAAAGACCATTCAAAGTGAAAGAAACTCGATCTCACTAATCTCTGTTTTACCGATGACTTTCTTCTTTTTTGTAGGGCTGATATGGAATCTATTCGCTTTTTTATGCATGCTCTCAATGTTTTCAAGCAAGATTTTGGGCTTCATCTTAATCTGCAAAAAAGCCTTTTTCCTCTTATCTAAAAGTGCAACCTATATGGAACACAGTATTACAGAAGCAATTAGAATGAGACTACAAACTCCCCCTCTACTTTACCGTGGGCTTCCGATGTCGACAAAGAGGCTAACTTTTTCAAAATGCCGCTCCCTCTTAGACAAGATACAAAGGAGAGTAAAGTCCTGGGTGAACAAATCACTTTCATATGCGGGTAAGCTTCGACTTATCAAATCAGTCCTAAATTCGTTACATGTGTACTGGAGCTCTTATATGTTTTTATCTCAAAGTATCATCAAAGAAATTGAAAGAATCCTTAGATCTTTCCTTTGGAGTCATCCAAATGGTCTCCCTGGAGCCGCAAAGGTAAAATGGGCTGATATATGCTTTCCGAAACAAGAAGGAGGACTTAACATTATCTCCATTAAAGCTGCTAATCATTCTCTTATTCTCAAAAAACTATGGTGGATATTGGAGGATAAGAAGAGTTTGTGGATAAAATGGCTACATGTATATTTCCTTAAGGGTTATAGTATATGGGCCATCAAACCGAAAAGTACCCACTATTTTTTTCTCATTTAATTGCTGAAATTGAGAGATGCAGTTCATCATGAGAGCTCATGTGTGATTAAGGATGGTTGCTTTGCCTCCTTATAGTTCAAACATTGGTCCACTAGGGGGACCTCTAATACAAACGCTGCATTTTCCACGAACTACTTCTTTTCCTTCAGAAACTAGGATGAATTCATTTATAGAAGGTTATGGTTGGAATTTTCCTAGAAGCCTAATCTAATTTTAGCCTAACTATCCTCCCACCCCACAGGAACCCGACATATTTTTTTGGAAAGGTACTCTAATTGTGAAGCTCACCAACATAGTTATTTGTGATAATGTATGCAGTCATCTCCACGCAATCCTTTGGGCCACAATGGTTTGGAATAAACACTTATTGCCGAAAATATCTTTCATACACTAGTTAGCTATCTAGAACAAGTTGTCCACAGTGGACCGAATTTCATATATCCAACTGAATAAAAATTGTCCAATGTGTTCCAAACAGAGTGAATCTTGCAACCATCTATTGTTTGAATGTCCTTTAAACAAGGCAACATGGGATTATGTCACTGCTACTTGTTATTGGATGAATCCAGGGTCAACCATCTTAGAGATCACAAATGGACTCTCTGTGCATTCAACAATCCACCCCATTGTCTTAGGAGTTTGTATTTACAGGTTATAGCAGGAGCGCAACCTTTGACGGTTCAAGGATCAATCATCCACTAAAGAGTGTTTGGTATCTCTAATTTTAGTGGAGATTAGGGAGATCATTATGACTAAGAAACT
>JANVCL010380284.1:0-15574 GCA_026546855.1 Erythroxylum incrassatum
ATTCCCTAAGCCATAATCACCCAAATTCAACATCACATAAAGCATAATCACTAAAATTGAGCTTAGAAAACACAAACTCATACCATTCTTAAGCTATCTAAACCAAAATCCTTTCAAAAATTACAAATCAAAATTTCAAGTCTTACCTTTATTCTTCATCATTTTCGGATTTTCTTAGCTCAAAATAAAGCTCTTGAGCTCCTCTTCATTTTCTCTCTTGAATCACGTAAAAATCTTGCTTGAAGACTCATAAAAATCGAAAACCTAACTTATTTCTTCTTTCTCTTTCTCTTCTCCACCGAACTCTCACTTCTCTCTTCTTTCTTTCTTTTCTTTCTTATTCCTTTAACAATTTCATGCATTATTTCCTCTAATACGACAGCCCAAGAATTCACCAAACTCAACTTCGATTCAGAAATTGAAAGTCTTAGGGGCTAAATTGAAATTTAGTGTCTTCATATGACTTGTAACCCCATGTCTCTATTTTATTGTGCAACAAGAATCAGTTCAATTGGATCTCCACAGACTAAGAATTTACCAAAATACTGAACCATGGTCAGAAAATTTTCAACTCATAACGTTTTATCCGAACCCCTCACTTTGATTCAATCAATCTTTTTCAAATTTATTCCAAAAATCCTAAATTTTGTATGGATAGAAAGAGGGATGTCTTAGGAATCCAACGCTTTAAAAATTGAGTCAATCGGATGTCGGATAGAAAATTTATAAGCAAAATAGTGAAAAAAAGGTCAAATCTGGAGGAAAAAACGGTCGCGTGTGCGCGGCAGGCGCGCGTATTTGCCAGCCGGCGGACGCTCGCCCTGACGCTGGCGCTGGCGAGCGCTCGCCGTCACAAGCGATAGCCAAATGGCTGACCAATCTCCAAACTTCTAAAATCCATAACTTTTCACTCAGAACTCCAAAAATTACAAACTTGGTATCAATTTAAAGATAAAAGAGAGCTATACAATTTCATGAAGGACTTAAAAATCAATTCCATCTCTAAAGGGGTCAAAAACCCACTCAAAGGTTCTGTCCAATTTATGCCACCCGAAACAGTATCACAACTTCTAAAATTTCTAACTTTCCACTCCAAGGTCCAAAAATGTCATACTTTATATCAATGGAAAGAAAAAGTCACAATCTATAACTTTCATGAAGAACTTTAAAGCAATTTCAACCTCTAACTAGGACAATTTTTCGATCAAAGTTTCTGCCCAGAAATTTGTCATCCTATACCACATCCAAACTTCCAAATTTCATATCTTCTAATTTCACAATAAAAAATAACATATTTTACACCATTTAAAAGCTATGAAAAATCTCTATAACTTTCATGTAGACCACTTAATCCAATTCAGACCACATCAGTACAGAAATTGGCCTCAAAGCAGTACACACAAACTTACCCTTAATAGCAGTTTTCAAAAAACAAAGCAAATAACCTTATCTTCGGAAGATCATAACTTTCAATCCCGACATCGAAAAATATCATACTTTATAGCGATATAAAGCTCTCAACAAAAGATACAATTTTCCTGAAGATCATTTTCTCAAATTCTACCTAAATCAAACCAGCAAAAATCACAAAGTTTTCAGCTTACAAATTCACTTTCTGCTACTATTCATCTTTAAAATTTCAGACTTTCAATTCTCCAAAATCTAACACTTTCATTATTTATTTCTTGCTTTTCAATTCCATTCAAAACAATTCATTCACTATCAATTCCATTTAAACTTAAAACGCCATTTTAGGCCATAAGTAATCATAAACATCAATAACAAAAGCATAGTTCACCTATCTTAATCTCATATAACAATTCACATTCTTAAATTTTCTTTTTCTTTGAACATGAAATGATTCACCACAAATTCCTCATTTAATGTCAATTTACACTTCAAAATTTCAAGAAAAGTTCGGGGTCCAACAATTTTCGTAGGAAATTAAATTTTCAAGGTCAAGTTAAGTATTTCTCTAGTAATCAAAAGTAAATGAAAATCACCAAAGACATTATACATTGTTAAGTTGATTAAAAGTCTAACCTTAAGGCCATGTACGTAGAATTAAAATAAGACTTCTAGTTGCTTATAAACTAAATTCATCAAATCAGGGTTAATCCTCTTAAGTGTGAACCTATAATTAAACAAAAGGGTTTTAAAACTTGTTATGTTAAAAAAATGAACTATGCAACTTGCTAATCCATCAACTATAATTTTATATTCTTTACTTTTAGAGGTTATTGTGGTAATAAAAACTAAATGCATGCATATAAAACAAAATAATGTCAAAATCAACTAGCCTAAGCAAAACAATCCAATTTCCTAGACAATTTTTTGACCCTAGTTTTCAATTTTCAATTATCACACATATATAATGAGCTAAAGAGAAAAAAATGCAAATATGATTTTTGTTGTCTTAGGTTACCTCTCAAGTAGCATCTTTAGTTTATGTTGTTGGCTGGATGTCCTCCTTCGCTGTCAAGGTTCCTTTAACAAAATTCCTTTAACATCATTACTTTAGTATGATCATAAAATAACTTTAGCTTATGTCCATTCACTTTAAAAAATTTGTCAGTTTGTAGGCAAATAACTTTTTGTCCAGTAGTAAATGATGTCCTGGCTATCTTCATATCATGTAAAGTTTTAGTCTTTTCTTTATAGATCTAAGCATTATCAAACGCCTCTAGCTTAAATTCCTCAACTTCTTGAAGTTGTAATTTCCTTTCTTTTTTTTTACTTTTTCATAATCTAAATTTCGTTGTTTCACCAGCAAATATGATTTATGTTCAATTTCTACTAGTAAGTGATAAGCTTTACCATAAATTATTCTATAGGGGGACATGCTTGTTGGAGTTTTGTAAGCAGATTTGTAAGCTTATAGAGCACCATCCAATCTTATGCTCCAATCCTTTATGTTTGGCTTTACCATCTTCTCCAAAATAGTTTTGATCTCCTTGTTTAATATTTCAGCTCGTCCACTTGTCTTGGGGTGGAATGCAGTAGTGACATAGTAAGTTACAAGATATTTTTCTAGAAGAACCTTCAAAGTCCTATTACAAAAATGAGTACCATGATCAATGATAATGGCCTTAGGTGCACCAAATCGATTAAGGATATAAGGTTTTAGAAACTTAATAACTATCTTAGCATTATCCAATCTAGTGGCTTTTGCTTTTACCCATTTTGAAACAATACTCTACAGCAAGTAAAATATATACATTACCAAAAGATGAAGGGAATGGACCCATGTAATCAATTCCCCACACATCAAAAATTTCACAAACCATAATATTATGTTAAGAATCTCTTGTTTCTTAGAAGAGTTCTCTATGTTTTATTGCTCAAATGGCTTGCAAAATAAGTATGCATCTTTATGTATGGTGGGCCAATAGAATCCACTCTCTAGACCTTTATGAGTTGTCCTCTTTAGCCCAAACTAACCACCTCCTTCTAAATAATGAAAAAGGTAATAATAGAATTATGTTATATTTATGGAACATACCTGTGAAAAATTTGGTCATAACATGCTTTCCACAAATAAAGATCATCTCAGAAATAGTATTTAGATTCAAATTTTTTTAATCTTTTTGAGTTACTGTTAAATCATTTAGAAATGACCTAGTAACTAAATAATTGCATATGTCTACATACCAAAGTGAATCACCTTTAATCAAAGAGTAAAGTTGCTTATCTAGAAAGAATTCAGAAACCATAGGCCAATCCTAATTAGGTATTATTCTACTAAAGTGATCTGTTACTAGATTTTCTAAACTCTTTTTATCTCTAATTTCTAAATCAAATTCTTGTATAAGAGCATCTATCATAGTAACCTAAGCTTTGAGTCTTTCTCTTTAAAGAGGTATTAAAGTGTAGTATGATTTGAGAAAACAATTACTTTGATTGCTAATAAGTACGAACAAAACTTTTCTTGTGAAAATATATTAGCAAACATTTCTTTTTCCATTATAGTGTAATTACATTGAGCAAGATCCAAAGATTTAAACGCATATTATATTACTTAAGGCTCTTTATCTTTTTCTTTGACCTAATACTACTTCAATAGCCTTATCAATTGCATCACATATTATTTCAAATGGTAAATTCCAATTAGGTGGGTGAATTATAGGAGCACTGGTTAACCTTTCTTTCAGTTCATTGAAAGCATTTTTACAAGTATCAACAAACACAAAGGAAGAGTCTTTAGCCAATAATACATATAAAGGAGATGTAATTTTTGAAAAGTTTTTGATAAAACGAAGATAAAAACTAGCATGGCCTAAAAA
The DNA here is from genome assembly GCA_026546855.1 of Erythroxylum incrassatum. Lineage (NCBI taxonomy): Eukaryota > Viridiplantae > Streptophyta > Magnoliopsida > Malpighiales > Erythroxylaceae > Erythroxylum > Erythroxylum incrassatum. Next base: position 4,284 of record JANVCL010380284.1, read on the forward strand.
GATCTAACTTCCCTAACACACATAGGATATGGAAGAGAACTTATGGTCTCTATCTTTGCTTTGTCAACTTCCAAACCTTTTGAACTTACTACATGCCCTAGTACTACACCTTGTTTTACCATAAAATGACACTTCAAAACAAGATTAGTATCATAAAAATTTCCATTTTATGTTCAATTAAATCAGAAAATTAATCAACATACATCTTTGAAAAGTACTTGGAGCATTGCAAAGTCCAAATGGCATTCTCCTAATGCAAATGTACAAAAAGGGGCATGTAAATGTGGTTTTAGCTTGATCTTAAAATGATATAGCAACCTGTGTATACTCTGAGTACCCATCTAAAAAGCAAAAGTAAGATTGTCCTGCTAGTTTTTCTGACTTTTGATCAATAAAGGATAAAAGGTAATGATCTTTTTTAGTTGTTTCGTTGAGTTTTGGGTAATCAATACACGCTCTTCACCTATTTGATATCCTAGTAGGAACAAGTTCACCTTGGCTATTTTTTGCCATAATTATGCCTGTCTTGGGTGCCACATCTATGGGGCTTGCCCATTTAGAATCTGAAATAGGGTAAATTATGCCTGCATCTAACTAATTTAATATTTCCTTCTTTACTATTTCCATCATAGCGGGGTTTAACCTACATTGGGCTACTTTGATAAATTTAGCATTTTTCTTCTAAAAGGATCCTGTGTATACACAAAGTTGGGCTAATTCCTTTTATATTAGCTATGGTCCATCCTATAACATACTTATGGTCTTTTAATACTTGTACAAGTTTCTCTTCCTGTGACAAAGTTAAAAAACTTGATATTATAATAGGCAAAGTATCATTCTCACCTAGAAAAACATATTTGAGATTTATGGCAAGAGGTTTCAACTCTAATTTGGGTGTTTGAACAATAGATGGTACTAAATTAGAAGCAACAAAAGGTAACCGATTAGAAAGTACTGATTGATCCTTCTATAAGGAGTTATTTGTCCATATTTCTTCCTCAATACTCTTAATTCCCTCTAATTATTCTACATCTTCATTTGTGCTCATGTTAGACTCAAATAACACGTGTAATATCTCATCATTAACATCCACAATGTCAACAAAGCATAAATAATTGATGTTATCAGGGTGTTGCATAGTATAAAAAATGTTAAACCTGATAACCTCTCTGTCGAATTCCATAGTAAGGTTACCTTTATGGACATCTATCTTTATTCTTATTGATTTAATAAAGGGTCTTTCTAACAGTAGTGTTACTTCCTTTGATGTATCAAAAACTTCTCAAATATCTAGCACATAAAAATAAGCTGGAAAAACTAACTCGTTAAACTATACTAGAACATCTTCAAGTATACTATTAGGATATACATTTAATCTATCAATTATCTGAATTACTAACCATGCCTTTCTTAAAGGACCTAACTTAAGAGACTCATAAATATATCTGGACGTTGTTGGAATTATGCCCATGATCTAATCATTATATAATAGATTGAACTTTTTTTTGTTTTGTGATTATTAACTTTGTTTATTAACATGGTAAATGATTATATCATCATATTATGTTTATCATTTTTTATTCTAATATGATAAGTCCTTAATTAAATTTATACACTTTCCATCACAATGGAGATTATGATAATGAGAGTCAAGTCTTTAGGGTTTAATCTAAAAGTGTCCTTAATCATAGGAACGTTAAATAAGGACTTTATTGATCTGGTTAGATCAATTTGTATGTAATAGTATCTATTGGATGGATATTAGTAGATCTCATTTACTAAGTTATATATATAGATGATGCATATGGAGATATGATCATTGAACTGACCAAACTGAGAATTTCCAATGGTTAATATTACCTATGAACTGTCAAGTGGGATATTCTCATATGGATTTAAATATACATTTTTCCTTTGACCTGAGATCGTCATAGTAATCAATAGGTCACTTATTATGTTTTGATGTTGGACACCTAGTATGTAAAAATGCTAGTTGAATAATCATTGGATATAATTAAGTACCTATATGATTAGTAGTAAGTCAAGATGAGATTCGTCGACTCTAAGTAATGAGTTTGAGCTCTATGTTGTCATTGATCTTAATGGTTATTGAAAACCTTAGTCAGGGTGATTGAATGAGTGAGGAAAAAGGGTTTTCTAAGTCATTCACCAATCATTAATGATCGACATGTAACATAGTTGGTTATCTAATTGGGTTTGATAGTTAAATTATACCTTAGGATAATCCGGAGTTGTAATGATGGAAGGTAATAATACATTATCCTTAACCAGGTTCCGTCTTTGTAAAGTTGTTACTTTACACTATCCGATCATTGAGGAGTGTTATTAGATGCTAACCTTGATTAGTAATTAATTGGATTAATTACTACCAGCTTAGTGATGAACCTATGTGGTCACACACTTACGAGTGTAATATCCCTGTTTATGATTATTTAATTTATTATAACATAATTTATTAAATAATCTATATGACATATTATTATATTTTGTGTTAGCACATAAAATATAATTAATATTGAAAATTCTCTTGTATAAAATAAATTAATAAAATAAAATAGTCTTATTTTATTTCCTTTTATTAATAATAATAATAATTCAAAAAAAGGCAAAAGGCATGAGATGGTAAAAGGCGTTTTGTCCATTGGGTGGTTTTATTTTGGTTTTACAAAACAAAACCAAAACGAAAGGAAGCATATGTGTTGTTGTTTCAAGTTTTAAACAAAGACGTTAAAACATTTAAAAACGTGAAGAGAGTAAGATATACTTTTGTTTTTTGTACGTTGATATTAAGAAGAGAAAGATAAAGAAAATTGTTTTCTCCATTCTTGAAGAAAGAGTTCTTCAAATTTAGCCATAGTCATATCAAGTACTGAAAGCGGGACGTATTTCTTGGTGTGGAGTGCATAGAGACTTTATATTTTCGAAGTTTACTGTCAATTAATCCTCATAAATTTTAGGTATTTGTTATTTGTCAGTTCTTGCTACGAGTATGATTATTAAACGCAATAAATAAATTTAGGATTGCAATAACATTTTTTTCCACTGCATATGTGATTCTACAGACATAACATTTATAGAGACCTCTAAATCTAGCATACACCTTTCAAAACTAGTATCTCCTATCATACAAGGGATAGTTAACATACCAAGGTCCTTATATTTTGTAGGAATTTTCTTTTGAATTACTGCTTACACATTCTCTCCCATACTTACCTTTTGATTTTCCTTGAAATGCCTCTTGTTATTGCATAACTCTTTCAAGAACTTTTCATATGAATATTAACTTCAACTTTCCTGAAGGTTTTAAGAATTTCTTGCTCGGCTACCTCTTTTCTTGATTTCGCTAACCTATAAGGAAAAGGAGGAAAACTTTGAAACTTGTCAATCGATAATTTGTTAGTAGTATCTACTTTTGATGTCCCTTTATTTTCCTGTATCTTATTTTCCATTTTAGACTTAGGTGTAACTTCTAACTTTTTTTTTCCATTTTGCAACTTTTTCTTTTTCTTTCTTTAGGTTCTCTCAATTCTTTCCCACTCCCAAGAAATATTGCACCAACATTTTGTTTAGTACTTGGGATGGGTAGAGCAGACAATTTCTTAGATAATTGGGTTTCTACATTATTTAGAATGGTGTAAATTTGTCTTATTTAGGTCTCTAAGTGTTGTAAATGTGCATCTGTCTTCTTTTGATATTCTAGCCCCTATGTGTTTACTTGCCCAATCTAGTTAGCTAATTGTGTCACCATATCTTCTAAGGATTGACTAGTGGGTTGATTTTGAGGTGGGTTATATAAAAGTAAGACCTTGGATTGTTTTGATTACTAATAAAAGTAGGTGGATTTGTCCTAAGTCCATATCTAAAGTTTGGATGATCTTTCCAACTCTCATTATATATGCTTGAAAAAGGGTTATATTTTCTTTGTGTTTGTCTTAGATAACTCCCATAACATTCACATCTTGAACTTGCAAAGAAGGACATGCATTAGTAGTGTGAGTAAAATCAGTGCAAATTCCACAAGCACGAGCTTGGATAATACTACCAGCTACAAGTTTCAACACTAAAGTAGTTAAATGAGCTACTTGTTGAAAATTTTCCCTTAGTTGATCCTGAATGGAATGCACATCTATTTCGTTAACTCTACTAACTTGATTAATCTCATTTTTATTTCTAAATTGTTGTGAATTTTCAGCCATGTTATATATTAATTATCTAACTTATGCAAGAGTTTTATCAACTAATGCCTTGCCACTAGCTATGTCTATCATACTCCTATCATGTGGTAAAAGCATGGTAACGGATACCGTTTCGTACCAGCCGGTTGAAAAATAGAACAATATCCATTCCTTCTATACCGACCATTAATACCGGTTGATATCATTATTTTTCGTTAGGAACCGTCCAGTACGTACAATACCAGCACATACTAACAATAACATAAAATTTGATAAATTGAAGGACTTGTTTGCAATTTTAAAAAATTCCTAAACCTACTCGACTCCCCCAGACACCTGCGTCTCTCTCGACCCTACTCGGCTTCTCCTTCTCCTTCCTCTATTTATTTCTCTCTCTCTAAACAACCCCGCCATCTCTGTCTCCACTGTCTCCTTCCTCTCTCGACCATCCTATAAATGACCCCCACCCCCGTCTCTGTCTCCATCGAACCTTCCTTCTAATTTTCTCTCTCGCTCTCACTGACTCTCACTTCTTCACTCACCACCGCTGCCATTCTCTCTCTCTCTTTCTCATCTTCATCTCCGACGAAACTAGTGATTAGTTAGCGGTGCTACTGCTTTCCTCATCCTCCCCTATCCACGCCATCATCAGAGGATAGAGATCCTCCCTCGGCTCCTCCCTTTGCATCCCTCGAAGATGTCATTGTCGTCACCAATGAACGTCTGAAAGAGGAGAGATGGTCGCAGCCTTGCAGTCACCGGTCTGCATAACCCGAAGCCTCAAACCTGTCAGTCCTCTCCCGACCCGAATCTAGTGAATTTTTTTAGGGTGTGTTTTTTGAGTTTTCCAATTTTTTCCAGCTTAAATCTTAATTGCATTATTTATTGTGTTAGATTGGATGTTGGATTTGTGAATTTTTTGGTAGTTGGAACTTGATTTTGTGAATTGCAATTTGCATATATCTAGTATTCAGGTCGGATATTGTCATTTGGAAATAGAAATGGAGTTGAAATGTTGAATTAAATGAGTGAGTCACTCACGACAAATGAAGTATCGGTTTTCTTATTTGCGTGGGTTGGAAATGGAAATGTTGAATGATAACAGTATTATCATTTGGAAATAGAAATGGAGTTGAATTCACAGTGAGTGATGTATTGGTTATAAGGATTGTTTTAAGTTTATATTTATGATCAGTTTGTGGATGAATGATATGCATTATGCACGGCCTTATTAATGTTGATTATCAAAATTGAAAGTTGAAACTTGAAACAACCTAAATGTAAAATTTAAGTCGATAATATTAAATTTGTAAAATTGTAAAAACTTAAATCATTAATTGAAACATTCTTAATATTTGTGAAATGGTATTTTATTTTTAATACTTGGGTATTGAGTTTTGGTAAATAATTAGTTCAGTATAAAATTATGCAATTGGAAGTTAATAATAATTCAGTTATAGTTAATGATAGTATTTACCTATTTGGGTATTAGTTTTGGGTAAATAAATAATTAATTATAAAATATGTTGAACTTTAATTATTTTGTAATATATATGTGTGGGGTATCATAAATATTTATAATAAATAATATGTGAAAGTAGTGATGTAATAAATGTATCCGAAAAAGAACTTTTTTTGTCAAACTGTGAATATGTTGTCGACTTATAGGTTCCAATCATTTATACTTAGATTTATTAATGTCAATTAAAAATTATAAAAGCAACATATATATTTAAGAACGAAATATAGAATGGTGTATATAATATTATGATTTGTTAGAAATGAAAAGAAGATTCAAAGCTTTAAATAAGAAAAAAAACATTTCCAAAGAAGCTATATCTTTCAACTTGATCATCATGTTATGAATATATGTGTATGAACAATTGTATAAGATATGTCATTCATTATTTGGCAATTACGTAAATTATATCATACCCTTCAACTTCATCCTCGTGTTTGAAATTTTGAAATGAAATTGTTGGAAATTGAAATTGTTTATATATCATTTATGGAACATGGAACTGGAAATTGTTGAAAATTGTTAGAAATGGAAATTGTTTTATAAATGTATTGTGATTATTGGAAATGGAAATGGAAATGGAAATTGTTGAAAATTATTGGAAATGGAAATGGAATTATGAATGTTTTGTGATTATTGGAAATGGAAATTGTTAAAAATTATTGAAAATGAAAATTGTTTATGCATGTTTTGTGATTGTTGGGAAATGGAAATTATTTTAGGAACGTTTTGTGATTAATGGAAATAGAAATCGTTGAAAATTATTAGAAATGGAAATGAAAATTGTTAAAAATTGTTGGAAATGGAAATGGAAATTGCTGAAAATGGAAATGGAATTATGAATGTTTTGTGATTGTTGGAAATGGAAATTGTTAAAATTTATTGAAAATGGAAATGGAATTATGAATTTTTGTGATTAATGGAAATGAAAATTGTTTATGTATATTTTGTGATTGTTGGAAATGAAAATGGAAATTGTTGGAAATAAAAATTATTTTATGAATGTTTTGTGATTAATAGAAATGGAAATTGCTTATGTATGTTTTGTGATTGTTGGAAATGGAAATAGAAATTATTTTATAAATGTTTTGTGATTAATGGAAATGGAAATTGTTTAGGTATATTTTGTGATTGTTGGAAATGAAAATTGTTGAAATTGTTAGAAATGGAACTGGAGATTGTTGAAAATTGTTAGAAATGGAAATTGTTTTATGAATGTTTTGTGATTAATGGAAATGAAAATTGTTTATGTATGTTTTGTGATTGTTAGAAATGAAAATTGTTGTAAATGGAAATGGGAATTGTTGGAAATGGAAATTGTTCTATGAATGTTTTGTGATTAATGGAAATGGAAATTATTTATGTATGTTTTGTGATTGTTGGAAATAAAAATTGTTGGAAATGGAATTGGAAATTGTTGGAAATGAAAATTGTTTTACGAATGTTTTGTGATTAATAGAAATGGAAATTGTTTATGTATGCTTTGTGATTGTTGGAAATGAAAATTGTTGGAAATGGAATTGGAAATTGTTGAAAATGTAAATGAAATTATGAATGTTTTGTTAGTATTGGAAATGGAAGTTGTTGGAAACTGTTGAAAATGGAATTGGAAATTATTAGAAATTGTTGAAAATGGAATTTGAATTATGAATGTTTTGTGATTGTTGGAAATAGAAATTGTTGATAATGGAAATTGTTGATGTATGTTTTGTGTAATTATATATGTTGAATGTTTTGAATTGTTAGCTTTTGACTTATAGTGAATTGTGTTTCATGAAATTAAATTGTGTGTAATGTAATCATACAGAATGAGTTATATTATATAAGATAGATATGCATATTGTGTACTGAAATTATATGTTATTTATTTTTATGTGTTATTTGTTTTGATATATGTATTCGTTTATTTTTACAGATAAATGGAAGAAATTTCAAGTACTCCTGATCAATCCACTTCTGGAAGATACAATGATTTAGCTTGGGCTCATGCTGCTTTGGTTCCCAATGTGAGGAGCAATACTGTTTGCTTGTTTTATAACAAGAATTTGAAAGGTGGAGGAATCACCCGATTAAAAAAACATTTAGATGTAGTTAAAGGAGATGTGGAACTTTGTAAAAAAGTAAGTCATGATGTGAAGTAGGGGATGAAAACATTGTTTGATGAATATTAATATGAGAGAGATAGAAGGGAAAGGTTGAATTTTGAAATGGTAGTGGAAGTTCGTTTTCTAGTTTCTATGGTAATTTTGGAAATGTTGAAAGTGGAAGTGATAGTGGTAGTGATGGTAGTGGTACTGGTAGTGTTCCATCTTAGGCTCAAAGAGAAGTACCTAAATCTAACGTGAGGAAGAGAAGAAGGCAGGTGACTAGTTTCTTTACACCACGAACAACTCCTGAAGCCCAACCTTCAATTCGTAGTGCAATGCAATCAAGAAATGCGACTCACAATGTTGATATGACAGTAGTTAGATGGTGGTATGATACAGGTTCATCATTTAATGCTTCTTAGCCTTATTATTATTAACCTATGATGGATGCAATAGCCTTTTATGGTCTAAGATACAAAGGTCCTTCAATTGATGACTTAAGAGGTAAACTTTTGGGTTGTGTTGTTTCTGAAATTAGAAGTTATTTGGCTCAAAGAAGAGTGAATCGGGGTACTTATGGATGTTCAGTCTTGTGTGATGGTTGAAAAAATAAGAGATAAGAGCCTATTATAATTTTTTTGGTTTATTCTACAAATGGTTCTATGTTGAAATCTATTGATGCATCTGGCCTTATTAGAAATACTAAGACTTTGTTTGTGATATTTGATAAAGATGTGAATGATGTAGGGCCAGAAAACATTGTTCAGTTTATTACTAACAATGATTCCGCTTATAAAGACACAGGAAAAAAGGTTGCAAAATATGTATAATTCATTTTTTTGGACTCCATGTGTTACATATTGCATTGACCTAATGTTGGAGAATATAAGAGATCATAGGTATTTTCCTGTTAATGATGAGACTATGCAGAAAGCTAAAAAGGTGACGAAGTTCATTTATAATCGTGCATGGGTATTGAATTTGATGAGAAAGGAATTTACCAATGGTCAGAATTTATGTCATCTTGCTATGACAAGATTTGCCTCAAATTTCTTATCACTTCAGTCTTTTGTTTACAAGTGATAAATGGATTACACCTTAGTATGCTAGGTCTAACGCTGAAGTGGAGGTTTGAAATATTATACTGGAAGATAGAGAATTTTGGTCTCAATGTCAATTTGTTATTCGAGTTTGTGAGCCTTTGGTGAGGGTACTTCGCTTGGTTGATAGTGAAAAAAGTCAACAATGGGTTATATTTTTGACACCATGTAGAGAGCGACGAAAGCAATCAAGGCCAATCTGAAATATAGGCCTCTTTATACACACCATATCTTTCAATCATTGATGAAAGAAGGAAAAGATAACTTTCTTCTCTATTGTTTGCAGCTGGGGCATTTTTTAATCCTAGTGACTATTTTAGACTGCATCTTACTAAGCAAGCTAAAGTTAATAGATGAATGCTTTTAACTATTACAATAATTTTTAGCATTGACGCGATGCAAGATCTTTTAAGCTCACAAATGGAGCTTTACAAGTTGTCTTATGGGGATTTTGGAATGCCGATTGCTATTCAACAAAGAGGAAAACTTTCCCCAGGTATTAGTTATTTCCTTTTTCTTATTTGTTGAAAATTAATTATCACTTTATTTTGTTTATAACACTACTTTTGTTATCTTATAACTTATAGTTTTTTGGTGGGATCAATTTGGAAATGGTGTTCCAAAATTGAAAAGGTTTGCAATTTGGATTTTAAGTTAATGTGTGAGTGCAACAGGCTATGAACGAAACTGGAGCACATTTGAATTTATCCACTCAAAGAAAAGGAATAGTTTGAAGCATTAAAGGTTGAATGACTTAGTTTTTGTTTGTTACAATTTAAAGCTTTGGGAAAGGTATGCTATTTTCATTATTATCATTACTAATTTCGATATAATTTCTTATAATTTTCTAATAATTAAATTTAATTGTTTACTAGGAGTATTAATAGTACAAGTAGTTCAACTGATCCAATTTCTATTGATAATATTGATCTTTTGGCGGATTGAGTTTCTGAAGAACTGAATTTGGTACATGTGTGATTTGGAAGATAATCTTGGATGGGAAAACATTGACATGTCATTTGGTGCATTAAATTTGAATGATAATGATGATGAAGCTCCTCTCAACGATGATTATTTTGTACCAAATAATCACTGGGATCAGTGTAGTTATAGCGGGTATCCTCTCGTTGACGATTGAATTTCGTTCCAGATTTTTGTTTTTCCTCTTCTTTTAATTTTACTTATATTTGATATTTATGTTAAATTCTATATATGTAATCTAACTGTAAATATTTTTGTTTCAGATTTAACTTCTACTTGATTATTTCTTCGTCATGAACTCTTTTTGTAAATTGTTTAAGGATATTTATTATTTTTTATTGGATGTTTTGATATAATTATTATTTATTAAAATGATGAAATTGTATTATTGTAATATTTTAAATACTTTGTATTATTCTTAATTTTATATTTATATGATGATGATTGTTTTTTTTATATTAATTGTGGATATTATTTATATGTGAAATATTTAAAAATTATTGTTATTTCACATTAATTATGATTATTATTTATTATTATGATTTTTAGAAATAGAGTTGATGTAAACAGTAAACTAGTAAAGTATACAGTACAATTGTACAATATACCAATGCACTATTTTATAAATTTTAAAAAATTTAAAGACTATTTTATAAATTTAAAAAATTACCTAAAAAAGCATCTACTACTAACTAATACTAATCCAATACTATACAAAAATTCAATCCGATACTAAATTTAGTACGCAAATTTATGCAATAACTTTAAGTTTTGCCATATTTCCGTTAAGCACACAAACCGATATATTCCAACTAAATGAAAGCAACCTGTCCCTGTCACACCCGATGACGAATACAATCAATAATTACAGGGTTGTTGAGAAAAATCTGCGCCACAAAAACGCCGAATCTCATTCTCCGCCACAAGTAGTCAAAGCCCACTTGATCCCTTTCTTTTGAGCGGATGAAACAAATAACAGCCGTCAAGCTGACTTTGCCGATTGAGATTTGGAGTTGCCCAGACCCTGTGAGAGCATGTGGGCGCGCTCAGAATCTTCCTCAGCCACAACTCTCTTGCAAGGTTTTAAATACTCTCTCTTTTAACTTCCTTTTGGAGTTTGCGGGTTTCCATAAAGCTGTTTATCAAAATTAAATATCTCCGCCACCTCATGTAGATGGCCCCCCAAATTCTATCAGTAAACTAAAGATAGCTATTTTGAAAGATTCTAATCATATCGCATATGTTTGAAATTCATATCTTCTATCTAATATTATTCTTCCCTTTAATTTATAATAAATATTATTTTAGAGGGATGTAAATTTATTAAGAAAGTTAATGAAATGTCTGATATACCTTTATTAATTATATGTTAAAGTACCTTAAAAATATAATATGTATAATTAAGATG
>JANVCL010380414.1:0-15550 GCA_026546855.1 Erythroxylum incrassatum
GGGTTGACCTGATTACTCGGCCCAGCTCAAATTAATTTGGGTAACAAATTTTCAAATTTCGGATAATTCGGGTTTTACCCGAATTATTTTCGGGCCGAGGTCGGGTAATTTCAAAAAATTTTGGGCCGACCCAATTACTTGAATTACGTTATAAAATTTTGGATAATTCGGGTAATTAGGGTAATTCGGGTAATTCAGGTCGAGTAAGCTCGGGTTAGAAAAAGTTCGGGTTCGGGCCGGGTAAGATGAAAAAAATTTCGAGTAATTCGGGCCGGGCCCGAACAGTGAAATTTTGGCCCGAATTACCCGAATGCTCACCCCTACTTATAGTTGCCTTTGTGCTGTTGTGGTTGATTAACGGATCCTGGTGAGTCTTCGTACGCAACTGCAAAAATGGCGAAAGCTGGTGCATCTGATCTCGCCGCTGGTTTAGGCAGGAAGATCGAAAAGAACGAGGTCCTTTCGGCGGTTGAGAAGTAAGTCAATTTATTTTTTCGCCCTTTTCTTTCTTTCTTTTTTACATAATTTGCTCTAATATAGCCTTTTAATTCTTTAGGCGGGTGACTGCCAGTGTTGTCGTATCCCTCCATTGAGGGAACATATTAGTTTTCTGTGTTTTAGAGTCGTACTTGTGCTTTGATTTCTTTGATGTTGATTAGCAACGGTTTTTTTCCATTTAAACTTGGTTTCTCGTTATCAAGTTTTCTGAGTGCAGATTTTCTTTCTGCTTGAGTGTGTATGAGAAGCAAAGTAATTCGCCATTTGTACTGATAGAAAGAGTTTAAAATTTAAATGCATGATTGTCGATTAATATTAAATGGTTGATTGGAAAAGCTTCTGAAAAATCGAAGGTAGTTAATTATTTCGCAAACTATTCACAAATTTCTTTGGCACCAATAGAATAAAATCTCACGGACGCAAAATAATGAAAACACCAACGTTTGATAACGCAGTTCGGCACACCTTGCCTACGTCTGCGGGGCCCTCACCCAAATTAAATTCTTTCACTGTAGTTCACAAAAATTACACAAGATTGATCTACCCCGTAAGACTCAATCTATGTAACCGACCCACAACCTAACTACCCGTGAAAGATTTTCACGCCCACTAACACGATCAACTCGTGTTAACCTCGTCAGAGGATTTTCCTAACTGCTTTACTCAACAAAAAGAACAATTTAAAACAATAAAAATAAAACCTTCAGATCAGAAGTGTTCCACGGAAACAAACAAACCACTGCACATGTTCTTCATACAACCTTCAACATAGAAATCACCTTTGTGCTGCACTAATCGACCACATTAAGAACTCAAAAAAATTCAGCAACACTTCAACTACGTGGACTACTTGTAAGAGTTGAATTATTAAAAAGGAGAGCAGCACCAAGACGCCAAGAACATCAACTCAACAATAGATTAAAACCAAGATAGAAGCAGCAGCCCTCCAAGCCAGTTTTACACCCACGGTTTCTCACCAAAAAATCAGCAGTGACTGCACAGCCACACAAGCTCAAAACAGAAGATCAAAAGCAAAACAGAGCAACATCAAATCGGCAGCCTTCACTCCAGTGTGGTTCACCAAAAAGACAAGGACATGTGCGCAGACTCCTTGCAATCACACACCATACACGACAGCCCAAGAACCACACTAATTATAAATCACGCAACCTCTTGTAGGATATTTTAAACTAGCATAATCACCTTAGCTTAACCCCAAATCCACATCTACGTAAAAATTGCCTTGCTGCCAAATTTTTCACTTCAATGTACAGCTGGACATATTCCATAATAAGAAGATACACACATGTAAGGGTAATCTTCAAGAATTTAAAGAATTTAAATTCCACCGAAACTAGGGTTTCATCCTTATCACATGTATCTCATAGATTCCTTTTTAAAATCAAATAAGGAGGCAATAACTACATGGACGTCTAATAAAACGCAAACTCCATATTTTATATGTTCAATTTAAAAATGTCAAAACCAAACAAAGAATATATAAAATATATTCTAACAATATCAGCTTTCAAATTATTTGGATTCACTGATAGTGATTGGGCAGGATGTTAATCGAAAAAGTACTTCAGGGAGTGTATTTCTTCTTGGATCTGGAGCTATTTCGTGGAGTTCAAAAAAACAGGATGTTGTAGCCTTATCATCCTTTGAAGCCGAGTATGTTGCTGTAACTGCAGCTGGTTGTCAGGCAGTTTGGTTGAGAAGATTACTTGCAGATCTTCAACAAGTGCAGCAAAAGTGAAGACAAAAAATCCAGCGTTTCACAACAAAACAAAGCATATTGACATTCGTCATCATTTCATCCAAAGCCTCGTAACAAAAGGTGAAGTTGTTTTGAAGTTCTGTGGTACAAATGAACAGGTTGCAGATATCTTTACCAAATCACTTTCTCAAGTGAAGCATGACTATTTTCGACAACAACTTGGAGTCTGCCGTTTTGAATCAAGGGGGAGTGTTGATTGATTCAAAATCACGTTGATATGGTTTACACTTTTTAGTCCACATTTTTTGACTTAATCATTAACAAATTAAGTAGTGGGATCAGTTAGTGTATGCAGTGGGGGTCATTTAGTTGGTCATTACTTCTTACTTTTTCTGTTTTAGAATTATATAAATAATTGTACTGTTTTGTCTTGAACTACGGAAATCAGAAATTTGAACCATTTCTTCACACCTCTGTGTTATGTTTTCCTCAATTCATTCCTCTCCAAATTAAATTCCAACAGTTTCGTCCTCCCTTTGCATAACAAATCACATCTTTCTTTGCTTGCTTGCTTTATTCCCTATTCACCATCCTTTAGTTTATTCTTATCGCTACGGAAACCGAAGAAGATCGATTGGTGAACGAGGTCTACCATCGCTTAAACGTAGAGGAAGAAGAGGGTATATTAGAATAAGCTGATGGAACAACCGTGGGTGACCAGGGTGTACCAGCGACAGATTGGCAACACTGCGTGGTAGGAAGATTGGTAACAGAAAAAACGATAAACTTTATGATTTTCAAACAGATTATGGCGAGTGTATGACGTCCTGCCAAAGGCCTTAAGATAAAAGAACTTGGCAACAATGTCGTCATGTTTCAATTTTTTCATCACATCGACGTGGAACGAGTACTCAAGGATGGTCCCTGGAATTATCAACAGATCCCGCTTCTATTACACAAATTACAGCCGTATGAGAATCCTCGTCAAGTAGAGCTGGTGAAACTGGAATTATGGGTTCAAGTACATAATGCTCCTAATGGCTTATGTCTGAGAGAGTTGCCGGCAACGCTAGAAACTATATCGGAGAATATATTGAATCAGACCCACGTAACTACTTACGTACATGGCGTGATTTTATGCGTATTAGAGTGGCCATTTATATTCGAAAGCCACTGAAAAGAAAACTAATTGTGAAGAGACCACAAGGGGAGAATGCATGTTTAAATTTTAAGTACGAACAACTGAATATATTTTGCTACTTCTGCGGTATAGTTGGCCACACAGATCGCTTCTGTCATCTCCTATACGAACATCCAAAAATTCCTAGAGAAAAGTTTGCCTATGGATCATGGTTAAAAGCTGATGCTAGGAAAATAACCCAAGTTGGAGCTAAATGGCTGTGATCGGAAAAAGATCTTACGTCGGAATTGGATGACGGATCTTCAGATATTCCGACGGTGTTTAAACAGAATCAGATGATTCCCACTGCGTTAGGCAACACCACTAATGAAGCCGGGTTTCAAGGGATTCAACCGCCAAATATACAAGTAGATGATACGTTAAGCAGAGGATCGAAGATTAAATGTGGGCAATATCAGAAATCAGATATTTTGAAAATAGCAAACCCCGTGAATGCAGTATCCTCACTACCTACGATAACGGATACAATCACAATAGCTGATCCTAAACGAAGACGTTTACAAGAAGAATTGGAGTCTGAAAATGAGCTTATGGATGAGGAGGTGATCCCGAGCAGTCTTCAAATTGAGTTAAAAAAACTTGAATATGGCAGGCTATGGTTTCCAGACACACCGCTAGCCATGAGCAGTTGAGCACACTAAGTTGGAACTGTCAGGGCTTAGGAACCCACGCACAGTTCGGGCTTAAAGGATATTGTGTCCGAAAAGAAACTTAATTTTATTTTCCTTATAAAAACTAATTAAAATTTACATAGAAAAAATTTTACGAATTAAAACAGCTTTGGCCTTTGCGGGTATTTTTGTTGTTGATCCAATCGATATAAGTGGTGGTTTGGTACTACTGTGGAAAGAAAAGAAGATGGCCCATTTGATAAGCTATTCACGAAACCACATTGACGTTGAGGTCTGTATTAAAGGAATAAAACGGTGGCGTTTAACAAGATTTTATGGCTTCCCTGATCGTAGTATTCGGAGACAAGGATGGGACTCGCTTCGATCTCTCAAAACTCGATCGAATCTACCCTAGTGTGCCATAGGCGACTTCAACGATATTATGTTTCTATCAGAAAAACAGGTAATCACCCACACCCTAAAGCGTTAATGGAGGGATTTCAACAAGCGCTATTGGATTGCCAATTGCACGGTTTGGGTTCTGAGGGTTCCCCTATCACTTGGGAGCTTTATAATTGAGGAAGCTTTATAATTGAAGAATGTTTTAAGCCTATATGAGAGCCTCGGGCCAACAATTCAACCTCTCTAAATCAGGAGTTTCGTTTACTCCTAATACAGAGACTACAACGAGGCATTCTGTATGTCAAATCTTGGGGGTTAAGGAGATCGATAATCATAGTAACTACATAGGGATGCCTTCTATTATTGGTCAAAGTAAAAGACACGTGTTTCATTATGTGGTGGAGAAATTAATGAAGAGATTGCATGGTTGGAAATCTAAAGTATTATCAAAAGCGGGTAAAGATGTACTATTGAGAACTGTGACTCAAAATATGTCGAACTACATCATGTCCCTCTTCTTACTACCCATAGACACTTATAAGGATCTAGAAAATTTAATGAATGGATTCTTTTGGCATAATGGAGGAAGGGAGAATAATGACATAAGATGGCTTCGGTGGAAGCGTCTGGAAATTCCAAAAATTCATGGGGGATTAGGATATCGTGAACTGAGACAGTTTAATCTTGCTTTATTGGCAAAGCAAGGGTGGCGTTTGATTAAATATCCTAATTCTATTGCTGTAAAGATTTTGAAAGCCAGATACTTCCCCAATACTGACTTCTTTACAACATATATAAGGAACAATCCAAGCCAAATATGGAGAAGTATATGTCAGGCAAGATCTATCTTAATTTAGGGACACCAAAGGCATGTTGGAGATGGGCAGACCATTGATATATAGAGGGATCCCTAGTTAATAGATGATACGGATCCACATATTCAGACAAAGTTCATGGACAACTTAAACCTAAATAAAGTAGCTGATCTTATGGTGAATCATAGATGGAATGAATCTTTGATTCGGAATTCTTTCATTCCACGAGATGCAGAACTCATTTTATAGATTCATTTAGGTTTTTCGAGGGTTAAGGATGATTGGATATGGACCATAAACAGAAAAGGAGAATACCAAGTAAAAGAAGGATATAGGCTTATTACGAAAACTGTTAACGCAGAGTTCATTGTGACTGGCTTCCCATGGGAAAAACTTTGGCAGGTTCAAGTTCCAGGTAAAGTGAAAATCCTTCTTTGGCGTATCTTAAGAAATACTCTTCCATGTAAAGCAAACTTACGAAGGAGACATCGATTTAGATGACATTTGCCCTATCTGTGGTACATCAACGGAAACTGCACAACATGTCTTTTATCACTATGAGTTTGCTCAATCTGTTTGGATGTTATCTTCTGTGAACTAGAATTCTATTACATCCTTAGATGAATGGCTTGCTGTGGTTATTGTTTCTTTCACAAATACAGAGAAGGAAGAGGTTTTCATGATTATTTGGAGTTTATGGACTCACAGTAATAAAGTCGTGTGGCAACGTAAACTCCACCATAAATCCTTAGTTATTAGTCGAGCCAGAAAAACTCTATTTGAATGGAAAGCAGTGCAAAAGAAGAACAACCTATCAACAAGACAAAACCAACACTCTCAACCCAGTTGGGTAGCTCCAAAGTCGAACCATTTTAAATGCAATGTTGACGCTGCATTATTAACAAATGGTTTTTATGAAATGGGCATGACTCTCAAGGGTAGAATTGTGCGGGAAAATTAATGAATTCACCGGGATGGCGAGATCCACAAATTGGAGAAGCTCTATGATTTTGGGAAGCTTTAAGTTGGATTAAGACACTATCCTTTCCTCCAATATATGTGGAAACTGATTGTTAGATAATCACTCAAATTTTGACATCTACATATATATTTTCTTCTTATTTTTCAATGATTATTTAGGATTGTAAAGCTCTACTTAACGAGCATCAGTTTATTTCTTCCGCTTTTATTAGAAAGCCAACGAACCAGGTTGCTCATACGATAGCTAGGGCAGTTAATTCTATGTTTAGGTTTGAATGAAGGGGGGGAGGGTATGCCATCTTTTTTTTTTCTTTTTGTAAGACGTTTTATCTTTTGATATCAATAATATGCGTTGAGCGCATCAGATAATGTTTTTTAAAAATTAAGATAAAAAGAATTACCGAATTCAATTCTAATTTAATTTTAAATATCTAAACTCAAATTTTATTAACTCGGATTTAATCACTAATTTTAGATCGAAATTGAACTGGTTATTACTAAAAGCATATTAAATAAATTCCCAAAAATAAATAATATAAAAATTATATGTTCTTTAACAAAGTTGGATTCATAATTTAGGGTTTTAAAATTTATGGTTTAATGGTTAAGATCTAGGGTTTTGAATATGGAATTTAGGGTTTAAAGTTTAGACTCAACTCTTCACTTTTAGCACTCAGAACTAAGAAAACTTGAGATGAATTATTGAGATATTATCCTAATATATATCCTTAAGAAAAAATCTTGTTTTTTTCATTATTTTCTTCTTATATTACTTCCGATTTTACGGTAATTAGCAATTAATTATATCACAAAAAATACAAAAAAAGAGAAATTTTATACTAAAAAAGGATAATTGTGTCATAATATGATAGTTCAAGCCTAAATAATAATAATAATTTATAATTTATTGTGATTTATTACAAATATATACTCATTACTCTAATTAATTATATTTGCGTTAGTTACAATTATTATAATAGTCCGCAATTTAATAATATAATTTGTAATTAATCAGCCTTTGCCCACTGTATCACATGAGACTACGAGTCGTCAATTGATCAAAGAGCATAGTCCAACTAATCTAACATGAGACCAACGAACTAAGTCATCTAACCCTTAGGATTCATATCTGTCGTGCTTCATGCTCAGAAACCCATACCTTTGATTGAAAAAGCATCTGTAATGCACACTTTTAAATCTTTATCTAGCCAAAAAGGTTAAATTGAATTTTAAAATTTTAATATAAATCCTAACATCTTAGTATGTACCGAAAAAATTCTAACACTTAACATCTCTATCAACTCTTCGTTATCAATTATTTATCAGTTTTTTGTGACTTACATATCAAATGTGTATTTAATATAACAAAAATTGTCTAAATAATTAAGAGTTATATAAAAAAGCATAACTTGATCCGGTATTTATAAGAAATTCACAATTATTGTAACTTATAATAATCCTCGTCTCATATTCAGTTAGATTAATTAATATTTACATAATACTATCTTATTCAGATTATATTAAAATTATAAAATAAATTTTATTATGAATTGTGATTAATACTTTCCATATATTACTGTAATAGATTATATTTTATTTCAAAATAATTATATAAATTATTAATTTTAAAAATGTTTTGGTATGATTATTAAAACATTAAAAATATGAACATGTGAGTTGGAGTTATATTTAAAAATATCAAACCACAATTATTTGACAAGGAATAGAATAAACCATGATTATAGGTGCCTTTTATGTATCTCATGATTCTTTTGGCGACTTACATATGGGATTGACGTGGAGATTTTAAAAACTTGCTAATTAGACCAACTCCATATGTAATAGCAGGCCTTTTACAAGTGAGATATCTTAGAGTTCCAACAATCTGCTTCAAACAAGTGGGATTAACGTGTGGTTTATCACCTTCTTTAGATAATTTTGTCCCAACCTCCATAGGAGTTCTTATAGAATTGCAATTATGCGTACAAAATTTCATCAAAGTCACTACATCATATCTCTTTGAGAAATGAAAATTTCATCTTCTCTTTGAATTATTTTCATGCCAAGAAAGTATGACATTAGGCCAAGATCAGTCATTTCATAACATCATAAACTCCTTAAAATCTTCAATCATCCTGTTATAATTTCTAATAAATATTAAATCATCAACAAAGAGGCATAGTAATAATAAATTACCATAATCATTAGCCTTTACATATAGAGCATACTTGGAAGGGCACCTTTGAAATTTGATGTTGTGAAAGAAGGAATAAATACATTCGTTCCATACTTGAGGTGCTTATTTCAATCCATGCAATGATTTCTTCAATTTATACACTTTATGTTCACTTCCCTTCTTTACAAAACCTGGACATATACTTCTTCTTTGAGTGGGCCATTATGAAATGTAGATTTAACATCCATTAAAAAAATTTTCTAACAATTTTATGTAGTCTCTAATAGTTTCAATTCGAACAACTGGAGAAAATACTTCTTGATAATCATAAGTAGGTCGTTGTTTGAAGCCCTTTGCCATCAATCTTGCTTTATGCCTCGCTACTTCACCATTCGATTTCACTTTTGTCTTGAAACCCTCTTCAAATCAATAAGCTTGTGACCTTGTGGAAGGGTAGTAAGTTCTCACATGTATTATTCCTTTTGATTGCCTTTAATTCTTCATTCATGGCAATCACCGATTTGGGTTCTTGAATTGCTTCCTCAAATTTCATAAGTTTACAATATGCAAACATAGCAAGTTGTACCAAATTTCCATTATCATTAATAGCATTGTCAGACATTACCTCAAAATCTTGCAATAAGACAGATTGTTGGTGATGCCTCCTTGGTCTTTCAGCTTGTGGCATCATGACTTTATCATTTAATGAAGCCACTTCATTTACATTAAGAACTGGATAGGCTTCTTCTTTTAGAATATGAATATTATGCATTTGAGGATTATTGTCTTTATCCATATTCCAATTCTAGGCTTCATTTTATGCAAAATTCACATCTCTACTCACGATCACCTCTTTTGTCATTGGATTGAACAATTTGTACCCATTATATGTATAGCCAACAAAAATTATCTTCTCTCCTCTATCATCAAGTTTTGTTCTTGTTTGTGCAAGCACAAAAGCATAGGCAATGGAACCAAATGCTTTATGTGTATAGCCAACAAAAATTGTCTTCTTTCCTCTATCATCAAGTTTTGTTCTTGTTTGTGCAAGCACATGAGCATAGGCAATGGAATCAAATGCTTTACACTTAGCTTATAGCCATTTCATGCTTCCGTGGCGGTGATATTTTGAAATATCGTTGTTGGAGATCTGTTCAACAAATAAACAGAACTTGAGACAACTTCATTATAGAAAGAATTAGGAATACCTTTGGTTTTTAACATGCTCCTCGCTATATCCATTAGAGATCTATTCTTTTGCTTTGCAACACCGCTATGTTGTGGATTATAAGGAAAAGTGACTTCATTCTTGATTCCATAATTATCACAATACTCCTTTAATTTGTTAGAAGTATATTTACCACCACCGTTAGTTTGCAAAATTTTAATAAAATTTCTGCTTTATCTTTCAACATAAGCCTTGAATTTCTTAAAACAACCAAAAACTTCATATTTTTGTTGTAGAAAATGGACCCAAGTCTTTCTTGTAAAATCGTTAATAAAGGTAAAAAAAAATACTTGTTATTGTCATTTGATACCATACTCATTAGGCCATATATATCATAATGAACAAGTTGAAGTGGTTATGTTGCATGCTAATTTTTTCCTATTATAAAGGGTAATCTTCACTGTTTTTCGAGAGTGCATACCTCACAAAATTTTTCAAGATGATGAATACTTGGCATCCCATTTACCATATTTTGTTGAGCAAGTAATTTCAGACTTTGAAAATTTAAATGACCAAAACGAAGGTGCCACAACCAAGATTTATCTTTTATAATAATAGTAAGACAAGCGAAAGAATCTTTGATAGTATATCAACCGGAAACAAACGATTCTTAATCAAAGGAGCCTTAAGAATCATTGTACCTTTCTTTTGTCAAAATTGAAGAGTTGATTCCCATGTGAACTAAAATCATACCCTTTTTCTATTAGTTGTCCTATACTGAGTAGATTATACTTCATGTCTGGCACATATAGCACATCTTAAATGAACTTTTGATCGCCATTTTTTAATTGGATGAGAATTCTTCCTCTCCCCATGATTGATATAGTGTTATCATCTGTATATCTTACATTGGTTTGGACTAATTCATCTAAATCAATAAAGAATTCTTTCTTTCCGCATATACGATTGGTGCACCCAATGTCGAGAAACCACGTGTGGTAGTTTGGTGTGTTACTGGTAGTAGTAACCATCAAGAGAGCATGGTTTCCATCATCATCATCTTGTTATGCACAATGAACCATATGATTGCTCTTTTTCATGTTTGTGACATGAGTAACATTTAATATTAGATTTGTCATACCTTCCTTTACTTCATCCACAACTTCAACCTCTATAATTCAAACTCTATTGGCAGCTCAATTTTGATTTTTGGTGCTCTAGATTTCGATTGCCTCTTCCTCCATGATTATTATTATGGCCACTTCGACTGCCAATATTATTATGATGACCGCCTCGTCCTCGTCCTATACCACAGAACCACCAGTTCTTGTTACACTGCCTTTGTCATCTAGGATGGAAACTTGACTTTTAAATGCTTATGGCCTTTTCAACATGCTTCTCATTCATACGTTGTTCATGGGCTTCTATTGTGCCAGATAACTCATCAACTATCATTTCGAATAAATTATTAGCTTCTTCGATTACCACCACAATATGCTCGAATCGTGCCCTAAGTGATCGCAAAATCTTCTCCACTTTGTGTTTATCAATGTACTCTTCTCTATAAATTTTCATTTGATTTGTCAAAGCAATAACTCAACTTATATGGTCAATGATTTTTTTTCAAATGACTCCATTTGTAATAATTCATATTGACGTCTTAAAGTTTGGAGCCTCAACTTTTTAAATATGTCTACTCCTTTGAACGAAGTCATCAAACCATCCCAAGCTTGCTTCGTAGAAGTTGCACCAACTATCTTCTCTAATACTCCATCACTCTTTTGTTGGTGGATAACATATAAAGTCTTCTTATCTTTCTTTATGCCCTTGCAATGAGCAATGTTTTGCACCTCAGTTGCACTCTCTGCTAGACTTGGAACTCCATTCTTCACTATCGTTAGCAATTCATGGTAGTCAAAAATCACTTTCATTTAGGTGCTCCACCAATTATAATTTTTGCCATCTAAAATAAGAACTGAAAGTGGGATTGAGTCATCATGACTATATGCTCTGATACTAGTGTTGTTTGAAGATAAGAAAGAAAAGAGACTCTATAGAAGATACAAATTTGCACTTTTATTTCTCTAATTTTTAACAAACATATTAAAGAAAATGCTACTGGTTTAAATACACTCAAAATTGACCCATAATCTCCTACTTTTATGGGATACAATAGAAACTTATTTAACAATGATATCATTTTAAACCGACTGACCTCCTAATTCTATGGGATGTAATAGAGACTTATTTAACAGTGATATCCATCTAAACTGACTGATCATAAAATTCTCCAATTAACTAAATAAAATAGAAATAGAATCAGCAACATCTATATTTGTAACTTATAGTTTGCGATATGGACGTCTATCATAAGTAACCACATAATCAGATTTGCCTCCACCCTTTGACCTTGTAAGTTTCAATGTTTTTGAGATGAACAGAGGAATCAAATTGGTTAGAACAAGTTTGGATGGTTCTATGTTTTAAATTGCTATACTTTAGTTGAGAGCGATTTCATCAATTACAAGTAATTACAACAAAATTGCTTTAGTTTTAGGCTTGGAAAGGTAATAACTCGAACCTTTCCACCAACAACGACATATTTTATTTGCATACAGAAGAGAAATGGAGAACTGATTCAAACCCTAAGAACAAGGCTTTTTGCGAGAATGGAGAGAAGGTTATCAATTGTTCGCAGTGTTCATTTTGAATGAAGGTTGTTTATGTTACAATCACAATATTAATTGCAAAGACTTCAAAAGGGTTTCTAATTAAATTCAAGAAAATATACGGTTGACAAAGGGTTATTAATTACAAATTACAAGTTATATTGTAGTTATAATTACAACTAATGGGAGAATAACGCTGACAAAATTTGTAATAAATCTGAATAGTAATTTAAATTACAATCGCAATAAATAATAAATAATAACAATAATCTATGGTAATACCATAGCTTTGTTTCTTGCACACATGGTAAATTGCTTTGTTGGGTTCCATTGAACCTTTTAATTAGTAGCTTAGAGCTAGCTGTATATGATTTAACATATACAGACTATTCCAAGCGGTAAAATGAAATGATTATCCATTTTCACTCTTATCCTATATGCCACGTATTTTCTTCTTCCCTTTCGCGTTAATTAGGGATGCGTTGGTTCAAAAACTTCCATACCTATGCGAAGAACAGGTAGAGTAGTCCTTAACATTCAGTACAAACCTAGTGTGTATCACAGGAGTCGTTGAAAGTATACAATTTATGACTTTTCACAAGTCTGGTAGTTGAAAGTATACAATTTATGGCTTTTCGTAAGTCTGCTATTTGAAAATGTTGGAAACACATGCATGTTCTTGTTCTTTCCAATAGCTCAAGAATATAAGGTTTGGATATTATCTCAACAATTCATCTCAAGCTGACTTATTTGAATTGTTAGAAGTTGATAAACACTAAACCAAACCCTAAACTCTAGTCCCTAACCCTAAACCCTAACTCTAAATCCAAATCCTAAATTCTAAGCTCTAATCCTAAACTCTAAATCTATCTTAATTTATCAATACAACGTGTAATTTATATATTATTTATTTATTTAAAATTTACTTTATATACATTTAAAAGTAAAAATTTAATTTGAATTTGACTTAAAGTTAATGACTAAGCCTTTATTTATTTGGATTTAGATTTAAATATTTAGAGCGAGATTAGATTCAGATTTACAATTTTTTAATCTTGAATAATCATAAAAATAGTTATCAATTTATTTTAAAATAAATAAACTAAAATATATGCAATAGTTTAAAATTTTAAACATTTCTGTAAAATGGAAAGTTGAAAGTCCGTAGATATTGAATGATAATAAGATCAACGTTCAACAAACCAATCGAACGGAAGCAACTAACAAAAAGAAGTCATAGATGTTGGGAAACTAAGGCTAGCTTCTCATGGACCAGTTGAGACAAAATTAGATCCGCGTGAAACAAGTCGCAAGAGATCAAGTAAACTCATTTGTTTGATTTTGCTTGTCTTGACAAGATAAGATGACATAATGACTCCATAAAAGTTGATATCTAGCTATCCTTCGATGGATGACAAAAGAACGATGGTTGCAATTTGAATAGACTTCAACATTACTCATCTCCATTATCGAGAAGGGAGGGTTCCTCTGCAAACAATTCGTGTTACAATTAGTTATTGTTACTCTCCAGTTAGAATTGTCTATGAGGTATTACATTAGGCGTAAAATTTTGGATTTTTGTAGATGAAAAATAGTGAAGTCAAATCCTAAATGATTATTTATTAATTATAATTGATCAAATTTTGTAAATTAATTAATTTTATAAATTAAAATAAACGTATTAATTTTTATTTTATAATTTTATAATTAAAATTTAAAATTTTCAATAAATAAATTAAATTTAAAAATAATATTTAAATTTTATTTAATTTTATTCGATTTTACAAATTTGATTAATCCTTTTAAAGCTTAAATTTTCTGTTACCTGCCATTTTCAATAGCTGAAATCAGAAACCTGATCTCACTGTGGCTATTAACTCTACATATATTTTCGTCGGAACAACTTTGTCCAATTGTATATATAAGATTGAGATAATACTCTCTGTCTAGTTTTATGGTGTCTTATAATATCTCATGAATTTCAGCTATTTATTTATGCGAGTCCTACATTTATTTATACGAGACTCACGCGAAACTCATATAAATAAATGACTGAAATTTTTGAAACAGAATAAGATATCAAAAAATTAGACAGAAAATCTGGACTCGTAACAGATGAGCCACGTGTTACAAGCATGGCACGTGTCAGTCTTGCATCAGTTCATCCTCCATTAACGTAACGATGTCATCACTCACTACTACCACCACTAACCCTGCAAGGACTTTGCTTTTTCCAGGTTTTCTTGTTCAATAAATATATACCAAGATGGTAGTGCATTGTCCATCGTTGTTCCCACAATTTACAAAACCTGTTTCAGGCTCTAACTATCAAGAATACAAAAACAAAATGGGTTCCCTGTAACTGAAACTGATTAGCAGCAACAGAAATGTGATAGGTGTATTTTGTCTTTGGCTCAGCTTTTCATCTCAAAGTTGGAGCGTTTCTTTGGCTTTATAGTCTCCCCGAATTATCCAGTTCAGAACTTCTCGGTACCATCTTCTTCCTCATGGCTGGAGGGCAAAGACCGAAGAGACTCAACAAGTCATGTTTCCTCCTCATAGGTAAAGAAAGGACCCCATTATCAATTGATCTCTTCTTCTTCTTGTTCTTTTGTTCTTCCTTTTTCACGAGTTAAATTTGTTACTGAAATTGTAATCTATGTCAGTGATAGCTGGTATAGAGGGGTTTGCATTCAAGGGGGTAGCATCAAATTTGGTGACATATCTCACAGACATAGTTAAAATGAGCAACTCAGGTGCAGCCAAATCGGTGAACAACTGGTGCGGATTCACATCCTTATTGCCACTGCTTGTGGCATCTCTGGCTGATTCTTGTGATAGATATTCCACCATCTTGGCCTCTTCTTTCCTTTACGTCGTGGTGAGTCACTTTTTTTGAGTTTTCATGTTCTTCACGTGGAAAATGCAGTTTCAGAACCTTGGATAGTAACAGTATCAGTGAACTTGTAAATTCTTCCAAAGATTTGTTAGCCACCCTTTTGGTCTGCAGCACTTCTCAGGAATCCTGTTCCGTGCTGGTTTAGAAAGTTGAGAGCCACAAATCGTGCTCTGCTGCTAAAAACTTAGCCACAAAAGTTGAGAGCCACAAATTTGACTCCTGACAGAAACCTGAAGTCTTTAATACTTCAGGTTTTTGCCTCGAAACCTGAAGTTATCCCTGCCAAATAAGAAATTTTCATTTCATTTATTGACTACTAATGCCTGCCATTTCTTAAGAGTAAGTTTTATGATTTTCCTCTGGTGATTGTATGTATCTATGTACCTTTCTTGTCTGTTTTAAAGGGACTT
>JANVCL010380453.1:0-15540 GCA_026546855.1 Erythroxylum incrassatum
ATGGGATTGAAATTAACAATTCAATGAACGCATTAAAATCATCAATCACAATACCCAATAGGTTCATACACAAATAACCGAATAATAATGAAAATATGATTATTCATACACAAACCCAAATAAGTTAAAACAGGATAATACAATCAATTTCTAATGAGAGAAAGAAACAACAAACTAATTAAAAAATACTTAACTCGGGTTGTCGGCGTCGATTTTACCTCCGAACCAGCGTAGAAATATTTAACCCTTCATAAATATTTTCCTGAAAATTGCTTGAGACTCCTCATTGCTTATCCTACCGAAGACCATCCCACTAGCAGCCCACTGTGCGTTCACTGCTGCCTCTTGAATTTGTGCCAACACTGTGCTTGTAAATGTCTACTATTGATGCTATTTCCCACGCCAGCGCCGGCTCTCCAATGTCTCCAAGCCACAGCAGCTGCACCAGCTGCCTTCCCCTTTTGCGTCAGTTACGTTGCTGCCTAGCGTGGATGGACTGCTTGATGCATGATTTTCTGCTTGCCTCCACCTGTGCGACGCAGTTTTTTGCGCTGCGCCTAGCGCCGTTCCACTCTGTTGATCACCCCCTCTCTACTTCTTACATTGTATTCATTTTATTGTGTGTTTATTGCCCTGTGCTTGTAACGCGTGTCCCTGTGTCTTGAAATACTGTCAACGTGTCTCTCCCTTGTCTTGATTTATTTGATTTTTTTGCTGTCCGCGTGTTTGATTTTATGTGGCTCATTGTTTCTGTCACTTTCGTTACCCTTGCATTGATTTAATTTTAGGAGCAAAATCCCTTGGTCCACGTCTGTTGCTTTCTCTAGCGTGTCCACTGTTGATTCTCCTTGTGCAAGCACCGCCACTACACAATAAAACCCTCTAGCTCTTCATTTATCGCCCCTCTATATGTTGCTAATTTATGAGACCATTTTAATTTGCTGTTGCGTGACCCACTTGTAGCTCATTGATTTTTTTCCTTGTAGTAATGTAGCGTTGTCATTTATCCTTGATTTAATTCCTCTCTTATGCGTTACTCTACTACTCTGCTTGCAACGTGGAATCACGCATGCCTTCTGCTGCTTTCAAATAATTGCGTTTTACTGTGGCTAATTCATGGGACTCCTTCCGTCGTTGATTAAATTTGCTCATATGAAAATAAGTAAAAAAAATCTTTAGAAAATGCCCTAAATGTAATACTTTTAACTCACTTTAATTTCTTTGCTCCCAAATTATACCTAAAATCAAATATGAATTAAAGTGAGTATTTTAATCATTTTTGTATTAATAATCGCTAAGTGAAAATAATTAAAAATATCAACAATTAAGCACATGTCAGACTAGTATACCAAACTCTGGTGAGAGTGTATTTAGAGCTTGGTGCAATACTAAGGCATAAGGAATTGGAATATTTAGTGCCTTCAGCTTACTCTGGAGGTGGACAATCCTGATTATGTATTCTCACACTCTCCCTTCTCTAGTATAACTCATGAAGAATAATCCTTTAGTCAAGGTACTTATCTCTATATTAGATGAGATTTTGTACCTCTGGGAGACAAGAATTTCTTTTCTATATTTGTATCTGGTAGTCCACTAACTGGATAATCCAGGATTGATCTCTTAATGGTCAAATAGCACATCTTCCCAGGCTACTAATACTATTTTATCGGCTTCCTCACTAATGAACATAGGTAGGGATGACCTATCCATACGCATGGTCGTATTAATATCCCCCATCTCAACATCCGCTTTCCACCTTTTAAAATTGAAACCAGTCAGGGTTTCAATGGTGACACTGTTATCGTTGACAAAAAATGTGACTACAAAATGACAATGTAAAGATCAACACAAATGTAGGATAATAGAGATAGTTAAAGCCATAAAATAATATCAGTATCGAGAATCCGATTACACATATCATGAAATACCTATGGGCTGAATGCATAATACATGCAAATCAGACCTCCACATAAAAAGCGATTAAAGGGCACACCACCAATAGATCATTTAAGCAGTGATTTTCCTCCATCTAATGCTTTTATGTACATCTCAAAATCCTACAAAAGGGTAACAACTATGGGTAGAATAACTAAACATAAGACTAGAGTTATCCCCCAACATGCGTGCAGAACAATTCAAATATTGACTCGAAAGGCCACTGTGGTGACTACATTCTCATTAGTATCCAAAATGTACATAAACATAGGAGATACACTTGTATATTATCCTTACATTCTTTATGGGCATACAGTATGTGACAATGTACCATTAATAAATGTAAAATCTGAATACACATTCTCATTATCATATACTAGTGTTGAAAACATTATCAATGGACTTTATTTGATACTTTATTTCCTGAAAAATCTCAATCAGAGTGACTATCATTTGATACAGAACATTAAACTTCCTGCGTGAGACATAAAACCTCCTGTATCTGCCTCATGCTAAGTTTGAAGCATGAAAATTCACTTAAAAACAACTTTAGAATGCTTTATTTCCTTTTCTTGAATTTAAACTTTAGTTATTACCAATGTAATAAATGCAGAAAAAGTAAAAAAAAAACTCATTTAAGAATTCCTGGGATTTAAAATCTGAACAAAAATAACCTTGAATGTCTTTATGAAAATTATAAAAATTTTAATTTTTTTGTTGTCTTTTAGTGTGTTCAAGTCAGCATTGCATCAACGAGTTGACGCCAGCACGCTCGTTGATGGGTGTGGGTGCGCGTGCCATGCATGCATCCGCCTCATATGAGCCAAAGGCGCACCTAGCATGTGTGGTGCAAGCGCCATACGCGTACCTATGCACTTGTACCTTTATAGGACATGTGGTGCAGGCACCAGACGCTCATTATGCAACTATTGCCTTTGGTGCGTGCATCTCACGCTTTACACATGTCCTTCCCCTGAATGCCCACGTGTCGAACATCTATCTAGCACATGTAACGCATGCACCAAAAACTTCACCTTTGGGTGCATACTATTCACCTATTAGGCACATGTGCCCAATGTTATCTCATCCCTCGCTAGAGACAAGAAATTTTTTAGTTTCTTTTCATGTTTTGAAACTCATATTCAACTCATTTTTCAATGCTAACCATATGTAACACATATTTAAGCATTCATATGCAAGAAAAACAAAAAAAAGTGTTTTCTCTTCGAAACCTTTATGGAGAAAAATTGAAAAACTTTCGTTTTTGTCCACCTGATCACGTAGCTCCTCTGATACCACGTGTAGTGCATAACAGAGCCTTAGTTACTGATCATGGTTTTTTGATATGTGTAAGTTCTAATTAGTAACCTCGATCGCGCTTTATTATTTGCTTGATGCGCGGCATACTGGCCGGCGAGTTGGTAGAAGTTGGAAGAAACTGGAAGTTTGAAATTTGGATAGAGAGAAGTAAGAGTGTTTGGAGGTTTAAAGTTTAGAGAATAAAGTTACAATGAAAGTGAGTGAAAAAGTGAAGTTAGAAATGAATATATAGGTGATTGGAGGGTAAATTAGTAAAATTTTATAATGACAGTCACGTGTCCCCTTTTGTCCTTCTCCACTTTCCGAAATTACTTCTTAACTCTTTATGGCCCTTTCACTTCCCTTTGCGTACTTTATCGATCATCAAATTCATGTCGAAGTCCCATGCCTTCCTAATTTTATTTGGAAATGAAATAATCTTAACTATGAGATTCAAACTTTCTAAAAAAACAGTTAAAGGAAATTAAATTCCATGGGTTGTCTTCCATGCAACGCTTCTTTTAATGTCAGTGGCTCGACGCTCGTCTTTGCTCACAGTAGTTCAAATGAATAGTGCAATGGTAGTGCAGTCACTGATCTCATAATTTGCACATGAGCTACTATGCTTTGGGTTCCACTTTCCTTGTGATCCCCCTTCCTTCGCCTTCTACTACGCGATCATTTCTTTCTGAATGCATTCCTAAGATCCTCAATATCTTCCCATTGTCCTCGAGGTTTGGTTTCCTTGATATTAGTTGGAGCTAAAGGAGAACCGTTGTCTTTCTTTGACACTTTGAAGGTTATTTGTTGCTTTCCTACCCTCAGAGTTAGTTTACCCCATCAACGTCAATTATTGAGCGAGCAGTGGCCAAGAACGGTCATCCAAGGACTATAGGGGTTTCCACATCTTCTCCAATATCCAATATATAAAAGTTTGTGGGAAAGGTAAATTTATCAATTTGTACTTGCACATCCTTGATAATCCCCTTCAGTTGATGAACTGTTCTGTCGGCCATCTTTGCTAACATCTTTGTGGGTTTTAACTCTCTTAACCCCAACTTTTGACTAAAGGTATAGGGCATCATATTGATACTCGCTCCCAAATCCACGAATTCCCTATCTATGTTGACTCTATTGATATTGCAAGGAATGTAAAAATCCGTTGGGTCCTCTTTCTTCTATGCTATGTTAGGGTTTTCTTCCGCTATGTGCTCCTTAATCTTCTTCTTGATTGATTCCTTTAATGTGAGCCTCATTTGTAGTTGTTCCATTATGTCCTCAACCCTGTTTGATTCAACCTCCTTAAAATTCCTTGTTGCCCTACTTGAAATTGATGCCTGCTGAGCTAGAATAGGGTATGGCGTTTTAGGTGGAGGTTCCTTGATTGACTCAATTACAAGCTCACTTGGAAGAAATTCCATAATTACTTGTCCTTTTCCTTTATCTTCGTCTTCCTTTGCATGTTCAAGTTCTTTTTCCTAGGTCTGAGTGATGGCCATGATCCGTTCCTTTAGATTAGACTAGGTATTGCTTGGAAGGGTTCTTGCATTTCGAGTAGATATTGCCTCCACTAGTTGACCTACTTAGACTTCCAAATTGTGTATTAAAGAGGCGTAGTTCTTGGTGACCTGCTCGAATTTGCTTTCAAGCCTCCTATGTGCATCCTTCTTGCCTCCAATTTTATCTAAAATCTTATCCAACTTGGATTCTATTGAGCTTGGTTTATCTTGTACGAAGCCTGATTGTCTTTGAGGTCTGAATTGTCCTCCAACATTATTCGTCTAAGAGAAGATAGGATGATTCTTCCACCCAAGGTTATAGGTGCTGGAGTAGGGATTGTTGCCCCTTCCTCGTCCATATTGAGCTCCCATATAATTCACTTGCTTTAGATCGCTTTCCTTCATCAAGAAACAGTTTACCGTATCATGGTCCAATTGTCCACAGAGTTCACACTTAAGTTGCATGACCTTCACCGCAACAAAGGACGAAACCCTCTTGTTGTTATGTTTTCGAGTCAAGTTATCAATTTTAGCTTGCATTTTTGTCATTTGATCAATAGCTACAATTCCTTTTTGTTCTCGGAAGGTGATAGTTTGTTTACTTCGCTCGTTCATCCATAGGCAGCTATTACTCGCCATCACCTCTATTAGCTCTTCAGCTTCATCAACCGTTTTTCTCATCAGTGTTCCTCCTGAAACTGTGTCAATCTGGCCTCTCGTATGTAGAGTTACTCCATTATATAATGCTTGTAACAAGAATTCCTTGGGTAAGTTATGGTATGGGCACTTCCGTTGCAAATCCTTGTATCTTTCCTATGCTTCGTAAATCGATTCCCCTTCACTTTGTTGAAAGTTGGTAATTTCCTCGTCGATCTTAGTGGTCTTAGTTAGGGGAAAATTTTTGTCTAAGAAGACACGAACTAGCTGATCTCACATCATGACATTGGCTAGGTTAAGGGAATGATACCAAGCCTTTGCTCTATCTCTATGGGTAAAAAAGAAAATCCTAATTCTAATCGCATCTTCCAACATCTGATGGTACGAAAGGTATCATAGATTTCAAAGAAGTTCACTATATGTGTATTGGGATCTTCATTCGTTAGTCCATAAAACTGCACATTCTGTTGAAGCATGTTTAGGTGGGTTGGTTTGATTTCAAATAATGTTGTTTGTATTGGTAGCCTAACTACTCCTCGGTTAGCTGCACCCTGGTCTTATGAAGTCCATAAGGGTCCATTGTTGGCGTCCTTGGTTTGCTTCATGGTCTAAATTCTGCTGAAATTCCTCGGCCATTGTTGGTTTTGCGATTTCTTCTTCTTCTTCACGTCGAGCTTTCCTACTAGTTCGTTATAGTCGAGCGATGTCTAAATCTAAGGTTTCAGTTGGGCCACTCGAACCTCTCATGACTCTTGTGTTCATGCAAGAGCACAATTTTAAAAGTAAAAAAGAAAGAACGAAAACAAAAATTAAAAACTAACTAAACATCTTAAACTCTAGAACTAAACTAATCACCTTCCCAACAACGACCCCAAAAACTTGATCTTGGTTTTTCGATGTGTGTAAGTTCTAATTAATAACCTTGATAATCCACAAGCGTATGAATTGTTCGCATAGTACCTAAGATGTCAATCACACGAGGAGGGATAATCTAATCCTAAAATCTAAGGTCAAAACAATTTTTAGTATTTCAAAATGTAACAAAACTAAGGCAAGAATTTAATTCAATCATGCAACTCAACTCCAAGAATCAATTACGAAAATATTAACAAAGTAATAGTTGCAACCACACTCAAGAATCAAGTTAAAGGAAATATCAATTGAGAGAAAGGGGAATTTTTACCTATCTTTAATGCTAACCTAATTAATTATGAATTTTTGGATTATTGGTCCTAGACGATCATATGGTTGATTACTCTCTCTCGAGTTAGAACCATTAACTCTAAATTATAAATCCTAACCAGATTATGGAAAATTGTAATCTCTCAATTAACAATCTATCCAAAACCCTAATTAGACCTGAAGTTGTCCATTAACTATTGGGAATCTATATGAGATCTATCTTTAGACAATCATTGATTTGATTAATTTCTCGTTTTTATTAAATCACCTAACTCTCGTTAGCCCAATTTAATTATTTTTAATTCGATTCACCCTCTTAGTCTATTACCAAATTATGCAAGCATAGAAATCAATCACAATAAATCCAATAAACATAAACAATAAGATTTTATTAAATCAAAGATATAAAAAGCCCGAAGGTGAGTATAGAATATCTCAACATTCACAATCTTAACATCAAACTACTATTCCTAATTCTATACAATAATAAAAATGGAAAATAATAGGAAATATGTTCCTAAACCGAGATGGGAGGCAGTGACGTCAGGAAACTCTAAATTCGGGAAGTACGTCGATGTTGGCTTCTTCTCCACTTCTCTCTTCTTCTTCTCATTCTCATTCTCTCAACAATTCTCTCTAGGGTTTCTCTCCAAAGTAGCTCATGCAAAAGCTCTTTCATCTTCTTTTTCTTATTCTTTATATACCTTTTGTATTATGGGCAACCCTAGGGTTTTTCCGAGGTTCGAATGGTCCAAAAATTTCCTCAAAACTTGGCGTCTTTAAGTGTCTACACATTTGCCCGACATAGGTCACAATCATGAGCCGTGTTCATGGGCCACAATCATGGGCTGAATCTAATGCTTCTGTCACAATCGTGGCCTATTGTGCCACGATCGTGGGTCGTTGTTTCGGTCCGAGTATCTTCAAAACTTCTTCATTCTTTTATGTTGACCCTAAAATACTAACAAATACATCAAGGTATTTCAAAGATATAATAATTAAGCTCAAAGACTTGTACTATCCCATAAAAATACTTAAACACAATTAATTAACAAACTATCACAATTATAACCTAAACATATACTAAACGTTTAAATAACACTTAAATACATATCAAACAAAGTCCTAAAATATGATGAAATTCACACTTATCAGTTATTTATCTAGGATCAAACGTGAAGGGAAGAAAACGAAGAAATATAGAAAATACTTGATTTTGATTCCAGAACTTCAAACAACTTTCTAAGCTGAAACGAGTGCGAATTTACCTATACCTTTACAAGAGTTGCTCACCACATCATGTTAAAGCTTTTTTGTAGCTTTCTGAGTACGTAAACCTTTGAATTGGTCAGAGTATCTGTACGTTCACGATTTGTATCAACAACTACAAGAGAACTTAGGGCTCTATATATAACATCTATATTGGGCTTTTCCATCATAGACTCCATACAGATCCGATCCACGCTAACTAGAGTATTTTTCTTGCTGAATTTCAACCCATTAATTTAGATCATTTATTAGATTTTTTATTATCTTTATTCGGATCAAATATAATTTACATAATCGTAAACTTATCGAAACTGTTAAAATGTAATTAATTGTTGTCCAATATCTAACAGGCTAATCAGATTGTAGCAATAGTAGCGTTAAGTGAATAGAATCAAGATGTTCTAAACAAACGAACTCAAATGACTAGCCAAAGACGCAAAGACGGCTAATAGCAAAGAGCAGAGAAAGGTCAGATTGTGAGGTTTTCTTGAATAACTGTAAAAGATCCTAGTATGTTGCCACCAACATCAGGGAATGTTTCACAGCCAGACAGAGCCTTGACCTTGCCTGTTCTATCAACTTCAACTGGATACTTTAGTAGGTGACCATTCAGCTCTGTCACCTTATCATCTGCATATTGTCTCCAGTTGAGCTCACCAAGTGATCTCACACGTCTCACGCATTCCACACTCTCTGGCTTCTCAAAACATCCCTCTAGACCACCAATATGCTCTGCCCATAGTGACATTCTGTAGCCATATATCTGTTCTCAACAGTACCAATTCAACTAAGGAAGTTGTTCGAAGTGACAGGTCTAGCAACTGTTAGTATTATTGCACAAATATACCTGGCCATATGGATGAGATCCTTTGCTTGCCCAAGTGTGTCGGGGTTGGTACCCGCCCATTGCTATTTCTGTATCTCGTGTACCCTCCATGGAACGTTGATTGATATTAGCGGATCCCAATATCACGTACTCATCATCCACAATCATTCCTTTTGAATGAATATATATCATAAATCGCCTATTTTTCTTGCTCAGAACCTGGATTTAGCACTAAGTTTCGTTAACAAAAGGACAAGCACAGTTGAATGCTATTCGTAGAAGTTGACAACTACAGAGACATGGATACCGCAGGAGAGTTTGCTGAAGTGGAATTTTTGGTGTCTAAGCAGCTGTCCTGTCTGTCTAATGCTTCACGATTTCCAAGGCAGAAGAAAATCAAATAGTCTTGTGGCTCGTATGTTTTTTCAAGACCAACCTCCTCCAGAGCCTTGTAAATGATTTGATACATCATTTGCATTGTTTTGTGCTGTGAACAAATAGCAAAGGAATTTGTGAAAACGATGATACAAAAGCGTACAGTATCGAGTCACTTGGAGAGTAATTAGAATGTACCTGCCAAAAGAGAATCCGCTGTGTTGGTGTACTTGCAGGAACACCTTCTGGCCACATGGGGATGAGGATATATGCAGCGAATCTCTCGTTTGCTCTTATCTTATCTGCTATTTTGAGAGCTATTTCTATGGGTATCAAGTTGTTTGCACCTGCAGATAGTAGCCATGCTCATCGCTGACCAAAGGTGATCCTTACGTAACTCAATGTTGCAAAGAAACGATATCTGTCCATTTATTTTTCGTCTCAAGGTTAAGAGTTGCTCACCTATGTCCTTGTATGAATCCCAGTTATATGATGATCCAAGAAAATACTGGTTCTCAATGTAAATAAAATGTTGGGCAGCACGGATTGCCTTGATATATGCTGTATGTATACTCATGTCTATGAGTACGTTCTTCCCACATAACAAGTTCTGTCACAAAGTTATACCACAACAGTTAGATAACATACACTGGCTGGTTCACAGACACAAACTAACATAACGAACGAGGAAAGCCAAACCACGTCCAGCAAGAAGTTTTGCCTCATACCCTGCTTGTTGCTTCTTTTGGATCTTTCGGAAAGCCTTTCACAGAACTGGAATCAATGGAGCGAAATACCTTCAATGGTTAAGAACTCTGTCAGGAGATTAAGAAACTAGAGGTCGGGTAAAAAAGATCAGTACTTGATTCAAATTAAATATACCTGAACATGCCAATTCTCAGGATCATTATCAGTCAGGCCAGGAATTTCATCCATTCCAATTATTTCAGGAATTCTATCCAACTTTAGCAATGCATCATCATGTGAGGCCTTCAGTTTGTTAATCCCATGTCGTTTTGAAGCCTTTAGCCAACGCTCCTCAAAGTTGGTGAGGATGTCGTATGCTGCTGGACCATCAATTTTAGAGTGCAAATCATGCCATGGTTGTCTTGGACAACCAGCAACAGACTCCTGATAAATGGAAGCAGAAGAGATTACAAAGAGGAAGAGCAGGATAATTGATAGATGATTCATTCTACCATCTTCATCTTCCATTTCTACTGGAGTTGAAAGAAAAAAGTGATCTATTATAGTAGAGTTATCACTCAAGTTCTTGTTCACGTTAAAAATATTTGTACGCTGTAAAATATGTCAGTGTCAGACTGATTAGAAAGGCCAATTTTCAACTCTAATTTGGTCAAAAACAGACACTTCAATACTCCTGTGGTTAACACATCAAAATGCTTGAGAATCATTATGGGTTTAAAACTAACGAGAGGCATGGATAATGGACTTTCGATATTTGATTCATAATCAAAGCTGAAAGCTGTTTAAAAGCTTCAACCGGAGCATTACCACAAATGTGGGGTTGTGATAATCATCTTTGTGTGCTGTTTGCAAGGATCTGAAAATTGGGTGCTGTGGTGTATCATATCTGCCCGTGCATAAATCAAGGCCTCCAACAAATGCTGTAATCTTTCTTCTATACTGACCAGCATCAGCATCTAGTATTACAGTTTTCTGATGGTGGGTGTAGATGGTTCCAACTTCCTGGATAAAAATTTCAGCCAAAGAAAAGGAAGCTTCATTCAGCATTCAACAATACATAATCCTTATTTTAAGGTGATTGATAGACTTGCTGAAAAAAAAATGTATTTCAAATTTCTGGTAACTCATAATATTGGTGTTTGCACATCGTGGAAAGGCCTTTTACAGATTTCCACCTTAAAAACTACTAAATAACATGTTAATTTGGTTTCCTGTTATTTATTTACGTACTTCTATTTAGTTTAAAAGGTATCTGATGGCAGATTATAGCCAAATTAGAACCACCAGAAATGTCAGTGTCTCTATCATAGAAATTTCCATCGAGAAGTGTAAGAAGGAACTCTTAGAATTCTAGACATTTAATGTTATTCCAAGGAATATGCTAATGATATGATAGGTCTCCTATTTTGATATCTTTTTTTATCACATGATGCAGAATGTAGCTAGCAAGCTGAGGTATAAAATCCATTTTTCCCTTTCCGGTTATTTATGAATCGAAATATATTTATGCATGTACGAGAGAGAATTCTATAACAAATCAGGCATAAGCAAATTCAACATCCTTTCTTTTATTTCTCTTATCAGTTATTGCATGAGAGATTCATGCAGAGAGTTATTCAGCGAGATTAGTTTGAAATGGAGCTAAAAAATACCCTACTTGATGCTCTCTAATTAAATTGTGATTTGTATGTATGTATATGGTAAACATTTATAACCAACCTGCTTTTTGAAGAAACTGTGTCCTTTCCCAGCAGATCGAGGACAAAGTAGCACTTGCACAGAAGAATGCTTGAAAAAACGGCGAGTCTCTTCATCATTGGTATGCATAACACCCTCCTACATATCGCATAGATCCAATCAATATCCACTGAAACTGAAAGAGTTCAACAATTGCTATAATGTTTATACAACAGACATTTTCAAGCATGAAAACCAACTTTATGAATGGATTGTTACTAATTAATTGAATTCTCTCTAGGCATGAGGTTTTTCTAGCTTTAATTAATATAATCTGCTATTCTATTGTTTAAAGCTAAATCTAAGCTCCTTATATCCAACAAATAAATTGGGTTAACCTCTTACTTAATTTTTTGGCCACATTGAGAATGTACATATTGCAGCAACTATAGCTCAAAACCCATGTTGAACTTGTAGATTATAGTAAGTATTACCAAATAATAGTTGAACCCAGATTGTAGATTTTCTATGATTTCCTAAAACTCTCTATCACACTAGACTCCACAATAAGCAGACATTCGGGGGAATGTGGGCTGTGGTTTAAATCTTAATACATTTGGGAAAATTAATTACTGCATCATGAGATCAAAATAATATGAGCATAAATTACAGCATTTGCGTTTAATCAATGACAAATGCACTGCTAAGATCAAACTTATAAAGGCATTAAATTCGAACTCTTCAAAATGACTCATCCTTATGGTATTAAAACATAAATGCTGCACCAAAGACTGTCCAGAGATTAAAGATGACTGCATTTTTTTTGTCAAATTTACCAAATTGGAACTAGAAAACAAAAAATATTCGACATGGAAATCAAGTCCCAAAAATCACACTAGAAATGAAGGAACATTTTCAAGGAATAAGAAGAGTTTCGTACCGTTTTGTATCCCAAAATACTCCTGGAAGTAGGATCATCCCATACAAGGAGAAGAACTCTTACACCTTCCTGAGACTTGATTTTCAAGAGTTCTCCTAGTGTGCAGTCCTTTTGATCATTACCCGTCCGCACCATCTTAACACTGTGGACAACAGACCAGCCAGTAATGTAAATCAGACGACGAGCCTGACTCATAGCATTGAATATGTCAAGCCAGCAACTCCTATGCTCATAATTGACATGACCATCAAGCCTTAAATCAGGAAGTGAGCCATCATTGACATGAGCATCTTGGTAAAGGGTAACTTTACCTCCTCTTCTAAGAGGGAAATACGTACCAGCAACTCCATCATATTCAGGACCTGCACCAATTCCATGCTTATACAAAGACAATTTCTCTGCTGGGGTAAACTGAATTGATAAACTTAACACAGCCCCAGCCTTGCAGGGTTTGCCATTGGAACTAAGTATTGGGAATGTCCCTTCAATTAGAGTTCCAGAATGTAACTGCTCCACTGGGATCCCCACCGCACCTATAATCTGCGAGCCAACAACATCATTATCTTTGACAACAAAGTGAACTTCCGAAGCAGAATGTGCGACAGGAACATTGAAGTGTTGCATCCACACTGGGTTCTCGCTGTTAGTAATCACAAAAGTTCTCGCAATTACAGCACCTGAGACAGAAACTGTAACATAAGGATCGCTGGTTATCTTGGTGGTTGCTTGCCCTTCAACTTTGCTGCTAACCTTCAAAGAAAATTTGGAAAACATGTCCCCTAAGGTCTTATGAAGCATATCCATGTTAGGAAGATTTTTAGCCTCCTTAACCCATATATCTAAATTCCCATGTAAAAGAAGAACTTTCACGGACTGCTTGCTGGTTTTGAATGGCACAGTTTCTTGGCCCTGCATATGCTGCGAACCTCCAAATGAAAAGTTATGATCAATTGCACTTTGCGCCATCTAATAAGGATTCTTTGTCTCGGTGCCTCCAGAGACTAGAAAGCAATCAAGAGAGCGATTGCAGCACTTGTGCGTAACAAATAACAACCAAAAATGAAATCCAAAAGATTGGTTTGACCTCAAGATCAAAACTTCAGAAATACCAGTTCCTCCTGCTCACCAACACCAAAAAAGTTTTTGGTGATTAAATTTCTGCTCAAATGAATCTGGGGTAGCTCTACATATGCAGATACTTGGTCAGAAAGATGAACCTAAAGAACTTGAAGACATTTTAGAGGAGACCAGACTTGAAAACCATGAAGGAATATAAGTGGGCAAAGTTGAAGGAGTAAAAGCAGCGTTTACGGAAATGGACCGAGCGGTAGGCTTGAAAACGTGAAATCAGAGATATTAAAAGCTATGAATACAGGAAGTACAGAAGAGGCATCGCCACCCCCGCTGAGCAAGTAGCAG
Source organism: Erythroxylum incrassatum (assembly GCA_026546855.1). Classification (NCBI taxonomy): domain Eukaryota; kingdom Viridiplantae; phylum Streptophyta; class Magnoliopsida; order Malpighiales; family Erythroxylaceae; genus Erythroxylum; species Erythroxylum incrassatum. The sequence continues at coordinate 13,787 of JANVCL010380453.1, forward strand.
CCGAGAAGTCAACCTTTTTACTTTACCGAAAATTATTTCTAATTATATAGAGTGAGGTTAATGGGAAGATTCTTTCTTGGTACAGGTTGGCAAATGGCGTACGGACTGCGATATTCAGGCAAGATTATTATAAGTTGTTCGCACAAGTAGGTATTGGTGGTTTTCGCAGGTTGGTCACAGAAGAGACTTGCGCTTCATTGGTTTTGGCAGTCATAACCGGCGGCGGAAGAACCAATATTATTATATGTAATGTAACAGGTCGTTAACTTTGGCACTCTCGTCAAATTTGACAGTTCAGTTTTGTCTATTTAATATGTTACTCTAGAAGACGACTCCTTCCAATGTCTATCCTTCTCAACAGTAAGCCTTAATCAGACCTAAAAGAATCTCAAGTGGCCATAGAAAATGGACAGGGTAAGTCGGTCATGAACAAGAACCAGTTGGACCTATTGTGTTATTCCTTCAGCATATCTTTTTTCTTAAATATGATACTTCAAAAAGTTACAATTACTTATTTGTAGTCTTTACGGCTTCTTTTGTAGTACTAAATCTATACACTGTGATTTACTTGAATTCTATTATCATAACATATTTCATTCACATTTATCCATTTAGGATTGCCGTATTCGCTATTGAATAAAAAATATAATTGATTTCTACAGCCTAAAAGATAACATTCAAAACAAAATAATTCAAATCAAATTGTTTATCTTAAAATATCATCAAATGTAAAAATAAATTCAATTTGGCAGAATTGATACCATTATTAAATTCTAAAACATATTTAATTTACTACAACCTTTAATCAAATGAGATTTTCCCAACTTCTTTTCCATTTTCTTTTGCAAATTAGAAAGCATGAATTTTACTAGAATTTATGAACTCAGGAAGATAATTCATCAGTTACTTTAATGTAAAGTTTGGTATCCATTTGTTGTATATCTAGTAGGGTAAATTATATTTCAAATCTAAAATTTTATTCAATTTTCCATATACTAGTCAAAAAGTTGAAAAATTAACCAATTAAAAAAGTTCTAATTTGTGTCAACTATAAACTCAAACTCTCACACTTAAGTAACAATATTACAAAAGTCACAGTAAAAACCAACTTTTATTACTCTCCTAAAAGTATATAAAGGAATGCTTTATTTATATTTTTTTCCTTTATCTCTCCTCTGTTCACTAGGAGTAAGGCTCAAATAAGTTATTTATAGGCACTTCTGGTTGTATAATTTAGAATCCTAATTGAACTGAACCAACATGATTACCTTTATCCTTATTACATTACATTACACTAACTAATTGGGTGACATTCTCATCCAAATAGAACTATACCTGATAGGGTTTAGCTACATCACAACTAACAAAATAAGAGATTACATTTACCTAGGAATGATAAATCCATATTCATGAAGAACTCTACTTCTTCAGATGAGTCTCTTAGATAGTCTTTATCTTTTAAAGATAATGTACATCTATCGTGATAGTCTTTATCTTTTAAAGCTAATGAACATCTACCGTGATCTTATCGGCCACATCTGTTAGCCCCTGAAAATTTTTTATTTTTGTTTGAGCATGATTAGATTAATTTGAGGTCTTGATAGATTAAAGTAAGCTATCATTAATTAGTATAGTAGCATTAATTAAGTTAGGTAGCATGAGTAAATGAGATTAAAGGTGTAGGAGAAATTAATGTAGGGCTCATTAAAGGTTTAATGGGCTTTGGGCCTTAATGAGGTATGAAAGAAAAAGGG
>JANVCL010380464.1:0-15539 GCA_026546855.1 Erythroxylum incrassatum
TTTATTCATAAAGACTGTACAAAACTTTGTACAAAACGCGCTGAAGGCGATTGCCTTTAGGGCACTACTCTAACAATATTACAGTACTGTGCAAGCATAAGTCGAGTTACAGGAGAGTACAAGTCGACTTATAGTACTGTGCATGCGTAAGTCGAGTTACAGGAGAGTACAAGTCAACTTACACTAACAGAAATATCGTCTATTTTGCAATTTTGTCATTCATCTGTGTGTGGGGGACATTTCAGTCGCAAAAGAATTGCTCAAAAAATTTTAGAATGTGAATTGTTTTGGCCTAAGTTATTTTATCACTCTTACATGTTTTGCAAGTCTTGCGATCGTTGTCAAAGAACAGGTAACTTGGGATCCAGGAATCAAATGCCATCGACGAACATTCTGGTATGTGAGATTTTTTATGTTTGGGGAATCGACTTTATGGGTCCTTTCCCTTCCTCTTTTGGTAAGAATTACCTATTGTTGGCGGTAGACTACGTTTCTAAGTGGGTTGAAGCTAAGGCTACTATATCTAATGATGCTAAAATAGTGATTGACGTTGTTAAATCAAATATTTTTGTCAGGTTTGGAATGCCTCGAGCCATCATCAGCGACCGAAGGACGTATTTTTGCAACAAGATTTTTGAAGCGCTAATGAAAAGATGTGGTATTACACATCGAGTCTCTACTACCTACCATTCGCAGACAAGTGGGCAAGCTGATGTATCCAACAAGGAAATCAAGTCCATTATAGAAAAAGTAGTAAATCTGAACCGAAAGGATTGGAGTCTTCGATTGGATGACGCTTTTTGGTAAGCCTTGTCATTTACCTATGGAAATTGAGCGTAGAGCATATTGGGCCATGAAGCAGTTGAATATAGATCAATTAGAGGTAAGTAATAGTAGGAAATTGCAATTGCAAAAATTAAAAGAGATTCGTAATGAGGCGTATGAAAATTCAAAAATTTACAAGGAAAAAACTAAGGCTTTTCATGATAGAATGATTTCTAGGAAACAGTTTTCCATAGGATAAAAAGTTCTTCTGTATCATTCAAAACTTTAGTTATTCCCAGGAAAATTACGATCTCGTTGGCTTGGCCCGTTTATTGTTACTAATGTTTTTCCTCATGGTGCGGTAGAAATTCAGAGCATTGATACTTCTAAAGTTTTCAAGGTCAACAGACATCGTCTAAAGCCATATTAAGAAAATTCGTCAATTGAATAGGTTGACGAAATAGGGTTGGCACTGCCAACCTATCTTTGAATCGGTAAGTTACAACATAAGTCCAGCTAACGACTGTAAAGAAGCATGTTCGGGGCAACCCGTAAAGAGTTAAGGTTTGTCATTGTTATTTCCTTAATAATTTTTAGTCAACTATTCCAGCACCCACGCAAATCCCTAAATTTCTTTCCCCATTCCCCTAATTTCAGCTTGTTCTTCAACTTTCACGCCACTCCTCTCTCCCCTTCTACCGATTCCCTCTCAACAATAACATTCCCTTTTGATAGTCAAGAGCCCACCCCTTCGTTCCACATCCACTCACGACACCAACCCCCATTCCCTCTACTTGTCGATTTTTGTCTAACCCTCATGAATCCCTGATTTTAATTCCACGGCCTAAATAATTTCCAGATCAATTTCATCCCCATTCACGCACTTCCCCTACTTTTTCGTACAGCTAGTCCTTCATTCTCCCCCTCTGTCTAATTTTTCTGTTACTCTTTCTGTATTTTCGTGATTTTGCAGGTTCTTCTCTGAGCGCGGAACAATGCCAAAGACCAAGAGCCAAGCACAAAGAGTTGCCGATGTTGTCCCACAGACCACCACGCCAGCACCAAAACCAACACCAACATCCCCAGCTTCGAGGACCAGACTCCGGTCAAAAAGTGGCAAGGCGGTGGAAACCCGAACCAGAGTGACCACCAGATTAGCGGGATGTACTACCTTCTTGTGGCTAAAGACACTGAGAAATTTGAGAAACTCCGTGAACGTCAAATTATCCCATGTAAGTCGATTCATTCTGCCACACTTGAGGCCTTGCATGTATATGATTCTTTTACACAGTTAATGGGTCCTATTGTATGGAGTTCTTTTGCTCGAATTAATTACCCTGCTTTTGAGGAATTAACTAGGGAGTTTTATGCCACATTTCAACTTAATTGTGACAAGGATTTTAACTTAAATATGAAGGAAGCTGTTGAATTTCACTTAATGGGGAAGGAATTTGTGTGTTCAATTGTTGAATTTAATGTTGCATTGGGATTTATATCTACTGCTGAAACTGATTCTGAATTATTTATCAACTCCCAATGTGATTTTCCTGCTGATTTTAATGCTTCAGATTTATGGCGTCAATGGTCTGTTGACCCTCGTCCTTACAACGCTATCTTGTCCAAGAGTTCTTTTCTTAGGAACCCGGTTTTCAAAATTATTCATAGGTTGCTAGCTTTCAATTTTTCTGGTCGGAAGGATGCTGCGGGCACTTTGTCTAAAGCTGAATTTTATTTCATGTGGTGCATGGATAGGCATATTCCCGTCAACTTAGGTTTTTTCTTTATGCATCAATTTCATTTTGTGTTGCAGAAAAAATCTAAACCATTAATTCTTGGTTCCTATATCACACAGATGGCCGTTAATTTGGGTGTATTAGATATTGACAATACTGACATGACAGTGGCTTGCGAGCTAGAGCCATTGGATTTAGATTGTTTATGCAGGATGGGAATTGTGGACCTGAGCCACGGACGTATCGTATTCACTCTACCTGGACCGACCACTTTCCTTAGCACACGGACTTCAACCGGACGATGTCGGATTCCACCAACGGACTCTAGTGCCCATTCCCAACAAACTGCTAACCTTGATGCTCGACTTAATAGACTTGAACGATCCATGCACCGCATGGAAACCAACTTAATGACCTATTGGGAGTTTGAAAGTTTTCAACCACTGCAATCGCCGACACCGTGATCTCGCCACATTTAAACATTGAAGCATTTCTTAACTTTTTTCCTTTAACTTTTTCTGTTTTTTTAACATTGCGAAAAATGTTGGTTTAGGTGTGGGGGAGTACTTTAGATTTTTAATGCGGATATTTTTGGCTTTTATGTGCATATTACTGGAATATTGTGACTATCTTTGGTTGAATTTTGTTTGGAATTGCATGTTGACCATGAAACTTGATCATAGTAGTTTGGATGAGATTGGGAGTATACATGAAGTTGATTTGGGCTAAGTAGGTTTAAGATGGAACATATTGATTGATTGCTCTAACCGATCTCATAAACTTAGTCAAAAATTTTGACATTGGAGTGATGGAGTAAATTGTGAAACGAAGTGGATTCTTAATTTGAATTAAACCAGTGAGGAAATTGAGCCTAAATGACATCACTTTTATGTTATGATATTTTCTTAAATTGAGTGATGCTCCTCTATTTTATGTTGTCTTCAGAACTTGCATGGAACCGGTTTGAGTTTGTTTGATCATAAGGGACTTAGAAGTGATTAAGGCCGTCTTTGTTTAAAACCCCTTGGCTTAAAAATTGACCCACCTATTCAATAGTCCTTTGAAAACACTTTTGAGCCTTATCCTTGTTCTTGAATTTATCGCCTCGCATTAGAAACCCAAAAACCCCAATTAGCCTTTCCCCTTCACAAGTCGAATGAAATATTGAGTAAATTGGGACTTTTGTTATACATTGTGTTCTGAGATATTTTTATAGGCACTTTTACTCAATTGTTGTTATTTTTTTATTTGCATTTTCCCTTGTTCTTAGTTGATTCAAAAAAAAGAAAAAAAAAGAAGAAAAAAAAGAAAGGAGAAAGAAAAAAATCAGAAAAAAAGAATGAAAGAAAGAAAAAATCCAAAAAAGAAAAAGAGTATGAGTAGTTGTCTTTTATGTCACATGTTTATCTCAGAATTTTAATTTTGTGTCCCTTTACTTAATGCTTCATGAAGACTTGTGACGAACCTTTTTGTCATGTTTTTACCTCACCCATGAACCTACCCCCATTACAACCCTTGATAAAGTCCTTATGATCTAGGAGCCCACGTGATCTGAATGAATGAGAATTGGTGAAATTGCAAGCCTATGGTAGTGCAACATGATAGAGTGAGATTTGAGAGAAACACCCTACCCGCAAATACTTAAGTGTAAGAGCGAAATTCGTGAGAAGAATTCACTTTAATTTCATGTTTGCTTTTGAACAAAGATGCTTAATTTTGACTTTGTTTATTTGCATTAGTGAAAGGCAATTATGATGTATGTCGCAAATTGAATCTTGCTAACCTAAGTTGATGGATTGTGTGCACTTAATTTCTAAAGGATGAATTAATTGAGTTAATGATTTGATATGTTGCTCGAGGGCGAGCAAAGGTTCGGTGTGGGGGAATTTGATAAGTCATTTAAAATGCATATATTTTGGACTTAATTTTGATTGATTTGTGAAATTGGTATTCAAAAATTGATGGAATTATTTGTTAATGTTCACAGATGGTTTTCAATACCATAAAGACGAAAATGGATCAAAAAGGGGAAAAAGATGGAAAGAAATCAGAAATTTTTAGATTGGTAGAAATTTAAAGATTAGGCGTGGGCACGCCTAAGGTTGGAATCCTAAATCTGCAGATTTTCCAGAATTCGTCTCCAATTAGAACACAACCATCCAAGATCTTCTCAACCTCTTTTCAAGATGTCTTCCATCGAAATTAAAAGACCAATCAATCTGGACAAAGTGAAATCAAGATAATGGAGAGATTGAATTAAAGTAGGAAATTAAGGGTGTTGCCGCACATATGTATAGGGGTTTTAGGGTTAGACAAGGGGGATCGTTTTTCTGTTTTTGAAGAAGCTGCCGCACCCTTTGTTTTCCCTTTTGTTCACTTTGCTAAATCTTTCTAGTAGTTTCTTCGTAGGTTTCTGGTTAGGTGGCTGCCGCATTTTCACACTTTCTTAGATTTTCTGGTTTACGATTTCTACAACCCCCCAAGTAGTGGTATCGTAGGTTTAGGGGACCTTGGCTATTGCAGTTTTTCTGTTTTCTTGTGTTCAAGTTTACTGCACGATTTCACTTGTGATTTTCATTATTTCCATTAAAGACTAGTTATGGAGATTGTTGCTATAATTATTTCTTTTGATTTCAATTCAAGTATGAGTAGCTAGATTTTCTTATCTTGGTTTAGGGATCCAAGTTACATGTTATTATGGTGAGATTTTCTGGATAGTTTTCATATTGTTGATGAACATTGGGTAATTTCAGATCTGTCTTTTTAATTGAATTTGTTAGTTTCTAGGTGTGCAACTAGAGATTAATTGGTTTAATCGCTAAGTTAACAAAATCTGACGTACAATTTTGGTAACCATAAGTAGCAATTAGGATTAACCCCTCTACGTTAGAGTCAGAAAATTCTAAGAAATTATCCACTTGATTGATTTCATGTCGTACATGTTAATCACTTGTCATTGATTCTCGATTTTTAATGCTATTAGTCAATTTAATCTATGATCGTATCTAGGTTGTTGTCTAATAAGATTGCTAGAATACATGTTTTTGGTCAATATACTTAAGAGAAATTTTGCCCAATGAATGTTCATTAATAAATATAATTTTACATCAAGGATCCATAATAGCATGGTAACATCGGTGACCAAAATCAAGGTATTTTTCCTATTGAATTTTTAGATTTAATTATGGCTTTCGATTTTGTGATTTTTCTCTTTGATTTTATATAATTGCTGTGACAAAACCACCCTTTCTATTTTCGTCTAAACGAGCTAACCTTTACCGTTAGAGATTCCTCATGGGAACGATATCCGCCTACTGCTACTACATTAATTTGTTTTAACGGAAGTGATTTCTTTTATATTTGGTTGCAGGCGACAGCATCACCATAAGTATATGATGAAAATTACTTTATTGCAAATCAAAAATACATTAAGAAAATAATTTAAAAAGTACATAGAAAAAGAAAGGCAAAATAAATTGTAGTAGTTCAACAAATAATTCTTGCCTACATCTACTCTTTAAGACATTTCTTTGAATTTCCACTTGGTTTCTTCTTTTAACAAGGTGAATAGGAAACTTCTTACAATAATATTATTTTCTATGTGTAAAGAGCAACTCTTTTATAATCTTTCTCCAAGGTGAAGAGCAACACCACTTCTAAAAGAATTTATAACTCAAAAGACCTAGCTTGACCACTTTGATAACTTAAAGGCTTTCTCACTTCAAAACGAAACAATAAATACACATAAAACCTTCATAAAACTCTTTGAAATATGTTTATACAATACCAAAATATTTTCTCATATGTAACCAAATGACCAAACATGTACTTATAGGATTTTAAGGTCAAACTAGCCATTTCCAATGACTAGTTTATATGTATTAGTTAGTCACTGTTGTACATTGGTTGATTAACGTACTAGCTATTGGGACACTAGTAGACTAATGTGATGTATTGGTCTATCAATGTAGCATATTGGTTGACCACTAACCTATATAGGTTTATCAGTACACCAAAAACCATAATTCTAATATCTTCAAACACTCAAATTTAATTTTCCTAATGTAAAGTTGACTTAAACACTTCTCCAAATATTACCTAAATAATGTCCTAAGGATCAAGGATTTTCTTTGATATCAAAACCTTAATAAGTTAAAATATTGATGTATTTATGCATAATAAGCCTCTAAAATATCAAAGTGACCAAGTAAAAAGTTAAAAAAATTACATCTTCATTTATAATTTTGATATGTCTTGTTCTTCATTAGTATTGATATAATATTAAAATCAAACATATGTTGTTTACTATTCTAAGGCAATATGAGCAATTAGCTTCCCCTAAATTCATGCATCACAAAAAACTTACAATTAGTTTATTTTAAGAACTTAACTTTTGTATAAGGATTACTGAGATAGCCCTAAAATTAATTACTCATACAGAATCTAATATCACTATGGCTCTCCCTAATTGTAAGATCACTAACTTTCTCTCGCCCTCTTTGGAAACATCATGAAGAGTTAATTACCCAAAAGTTTACCAAAATAATATTAAACACTAAAGGATAAAATAAATCAAAATATACAACAATCAAATCAAATTCAAACATTTATGGAGATCCTTATCAAATGGAATTCTTATCAATTATGCCTAATTCTCTCCTAATCATGCAAAATATATCTTCATTGATAATATCCCCATTTTGTATATGATTTATAATAAAATGATAGTTAATTTATATGTGCTAGGTTTTATTATGTTAAATGGGATTTTTTGTGAGACAAGTAATATTGTTGTTATCACACCTAATTGGTTCTTTATGAGGTCTATGTTATAGTCTCTAAGTTCTTGTATAAGCCATAGATTTTATGCACAATAATTACTGACCACTATATATTTGACTTATGTAGTTGATAAGGCTTTATTCCTAAACTAGAAAACTAATTTATTTCCTAAAAATTGACAAAGTACTAGATGTTCTTCCTATTTATGGGATTTTTGACATAATCCACTTATAAATATCTAACCAAATCAAAAATTATATCTTTGAAATACCAAAGTCCTAATGACTTGGTAACACATAAGTATTTAAGTATATACTAAAATATTACTAATTTGGATTTGACTGAAATCTAACACATAAGCAAACATTAAAAGTAATGTCAGGCCTATTTGAGATAAGGTAAAGTAAACTACCAATCGTATCTTAGTAGAGCTTCACAATAGCCATCTTGCCTTTCTCATCCTTGTGTAATTTAGTTTATGACATTTATATGTGTTTCAATTGGCTTAAGTTGGTTTATTTTGAAGAATTTGAGTAGTTCTTTATTGTAATTGATTAATAAAGGTTTTTAAAGCATTAAAAATATTAAAAATAATAATAAGGTGGGATGTGTCTGGCGCGTGCACTATGGACGTGTTATGCACGCGCCCATAGTCTTCTTCAAAAATGTCTCCATGTTTATCAACCACCTCCCACGTTTTCACCTACTGCTTCCCTCTCGCAGCCAACCATCTTCCTTCTTGTCATCGCCTGTGTTTGTCTCACGTTGTCTTCCTTTTCTCGTCGACGCCTGTGTTTGCCTCACGTTGCCGTCGACTCACCGTGTCGTCTTCTCCACCGACCTTCCACGCCATTGGTCTGCTGCCACCATCGCCCAGTCACACCATCCCATGACGCATCGCTTCGCTTTTGTTTGAGGGCGTTAAAAGCCCTCAACAGCAATGGCGATGCCACCGGTTCTTCAATGAACTAGTGGCGAGAGCTTATTCACTGTTGAACCAGCGGCGTTCAAAGCAAGCACAAAACCCAGAACCCAGAACACTTTCCTTTCGCTGTTTAACAACAACCATAAATTAAAATCGCAAGTAAACCCCAACATACAGTAGCCACTGATTTCTTGTTACCAGTTAGCCTCACCGCTGCCAACCCCATCTCATGGAATCGCACAACTGCAAGCAACACAAAAAATGCAACAACCAACAAATCATAGATTTGGGTTTTGCCTTGTTTTCCAGATTTGGGTTTTTCTGGATTTCACTTATTTACAAAACGCAAACCAGAACATACGCAAAACAACAAGAATGGGATGAGTTTCTCAAACCCAACTTCCACAATCGTCATTTTAAAACCGCATACAACACAACTTCTTGATAACTCCAACGCAAAATCAAAGATTTAAAACATAGGGGTATTGTTTTTCAGAAACTGTAGACACCATATTCCAGAATTTCAAAACAATAATGACCTTCGGGTCTTTTAGGTTTCTGGGTTTCAATAGTTTGATATATTGTTTAAAGAATTTCAATCCCAAAATTCATAATCAATAATGATCCAAAAATTTAATCAATTTATAGAAATAAAACCATTATTGAAAAATCGGGTTGAGATTCGACTCCGACTGCAGCGGAATGATCACGAAATTTTTTCATGACTTTTGATTTTCTAAAAATCAAGATCTATTTAATTCTATAAAATGATTAACACAAATCATAATAAAGCTGAAACTTAATTCGTACCTTATTCCAAAGTTTTTTTTTTGTCGTATCCCTCAAACTGTTCTTGAAACTGATTCGTCTCAACCACCGTAACCACACAAATGGTCGACCTTTAACAGTATCCACAAAATAGGTTGAGATAATTCTGTAACTCTTATAGAGAGAGTTAAGCAAGAAGTGCTAGCTCTATAAAGCTTAAGTCTATTTTTAATAAGCTTTGGACGTTTTAGTAATTTAATTGAAATTAACTTCTAATTTTAATTAAACTTTAATTAGAATTACAAATAATTCTAATTTAATCATAGAATTTCTCAAACTTTTATAATCAAATTCAACTTGATTAAATTAATTTTGCTCTCTTTAAGTCATTCTATATATGAGACCTATTAGGCTTTCAAATATATTGACAATGATTATAAAATCTAATTTTAATTATGAATTAAAGTTTTAATTTATCTTTAATTCCTTAATTAAACAATTTATAATCATATATCAAGATTGGTATCTAGTAACGCATCATGATCACCTAAATATTTAAAATTGTTAAAATAATTTTGACTAACCTTTCTGTTAGATAATTTTTTTCGTATAATTCAATCCTTTCAAAATTATCGAAACAAAGGAAGACCTGTACTTTTTGAGTCGCTTTCAGCTATAAAACCTATGCAATTTAGAGGGAACAAAACTTTTTCTAACAAAAGCATGGACACACGCTCTTTCACGAGGGATACAATATCTTCCATAAGGGAACTGATTATAGTAAGGAGCTCTACATAAAAGATTAGCTAAGATTTAGCCGAAAAATGGTGGTCACTTAAAGTGGGTGTAAGTAAAACATATGTTCAAGAAATCAAATGCTAATTGGAAAGTAAGTCAGCAATGATAGCGACCTTGAGCACTTTTGATGACAAGTTAATTCAAAAGCATTTCTCCAACTGAGTCTATTAGTCGATTACTTTTCTTGTTTCCTTCTGAGTTGAGTATAGTATTTGGGGAGGAAAGTGGAGGGTTTGAGGTGTTGGGGGAGATTTGCAGATTCAGCCGAAGCAATCATCTTTCTTTCTTTCTTTTTTTAATACAAAGGGACTCAAAACATAATTAGTCAAAACACGCCAGTGCTCCATGCCGTGCCGGTCTTGTTAAAGAAGATCCTGAATGAGCAACGGGGGCTCTCAAAGTATGTGGATGCCGGGATAGGTCCTTCCAGTCACAACTACCAATTGATTAGCACACCGGTTGGTTGTCTTCCCGATAGATATGTTAGACGCGCACCTTTCAAATACACCAGAACAAACCTTGAATACCTGCCAAGAAAAGAGAGTGACTATTAGTACGAACTCTTCCCAAATGGTTGAAGCACATATGATTTCATCATGCACGAACTCTGCAGAATACACACATTCTGTACGAAGGACGTCTACCGTCAAGTTCACGTCAGATGAGCAAAGCCCACCTCACCCTGCAATCTCTAAATTCCTTCCAACCAGTAGAATCTCAGCAACCCAACGTCACATTATGAAAGAATATAAATTTAAAAAGATATTTATACGAGTGCATATAATAAATAGCATTGATGAGACTTGCAAATCGAATTAGATTTCCCACTGAATTATGTTCATACAAAAATAATGCAAGTAATAAAATAAACTACTATGCAAGTGGGACAATTTGAGGAAGGCTAACAGTTATACTTAGTTAAAGCAAAAAGAGAACGAATATTCATCTTTTTTGGATTTTTCAAATACTATGAAAACGGTCATCTTTCTACGGCAACAAAGGCAAATAAAATAACATATCTTCCGAAATGGTTGAAGCACTTACGATTTCAGCATGTACGGTGCTATGTTTAATAAAGACACTAACCCACACCACTGAAAGTGAATTAATGTGTGACTATGTTTTTAAAATTTTCTCCTAGTGTAATAAGGAATTTGGTGTAAATGTCATATTTATTTTTAACTATACAAATAAAATAAATATGGAAAGAATTAATCAGTTTTTTATATAATTAGTAAATACATTTCTTAAATTAATTAAATAAATTTTGTGTAATTATTTTAAATTAAAATTTAATTTAATTAATCATTCTATCAAGTTAAGTTAAATCAATGGAATAGTTAATAATTTTGTAATTAACGAATAATTGCTATTATGAGCAGATAAACGGAATCTATAATTAATAATTAAACAAAAATATTATAAATTTATACCAGTGGAATAAAAGATGCGCCCGTTATACGCACTGAGCCACCATCACCATCTTTCTCTGTGACTGTAAGGCTCTCTCTAGCTCTTCAAAGTTCTGTGCTTTTCCACCTAAAATTGAAAGATGTGAATATTCTTCTTATTGTTTCTACTTTCCCGACGTCATCGACTCGATTTCTCCTTCATATTCCATTCTTAATGCTTGAACTTATGTTTTCAGGAGTTCTTTCATGAACATCCACGCCACTTGCTGTCATTTATCCTTTTTTTCATAATTTTGATGAACTGGGTGTCAAGATATGGCATTGAGATTAGCCTGTAGTTTCTAAGATTCCAGATTACACGTGTAGTTTTTCATAACCAGTCCAACTTTTCTTTAAAATAGTTTTCAGACGGAGCTGGAAAGAAGAAGGAGAAGAAGAAGAGTCGACTTTGACCGTAAGTTGAGCTTATGGCTTGATTTGTCTGCTCGTGCATTACGGTTATTTCCGTAGACTTATTATGTTTCCTGTTCTTGGATTCATATTTTATGTCAACCTATCTGTTGCATATCTGAATTAGTATTTTTCTGGCACGTTGTTTGCAAGAAAATAATCGAAAATTTTACCATTTAATGAAGATTTCAAAGAATGGCTTCCTTGTACTCCCAATCGGCTATTTTGTTGCAAACTAGACCCTCGATTTCCCTCAAAACTCATCCTAACCCACGTTCAGCTCACCTCTCTGCAATATCACTGCCTTCAGGTGACTTTCTTTCTCCTACTCTTTTCTTTTCCCAACTTGTTGTGTGATTTATTCTTTTATCCTTTGTTTGGTGTTTAAATATCAGAATTGAGCTTTTCAGCGAAGAGGGATGAGGTCTACCGAAATCTTTATGTATCAAACTCAATAAGTCAGAAGCATGAGTTGACCCCCATTGTCCTTATTAGTCAACTTACCCCTGTGATTGTCAATAAATGTTCCAGATCACCTTAATCTAGAATTGAGAAATGGTTACCTTGATCAATCTCGCAATCATAGCTTTGGAAATGTGGCTTAAACTTTTATGTCACACCATGTATGACTTCTCATTCATCAGGTCCTTCATACCTTGTTTAGCATGATACGAAGAAATATATATCTAATTCGGGATAAGACACATTCTGTACAAACCATATGACAAGAAGGTTGTACCTTTATGTTTTGCATTAAACAGTAAATGTACAACAGAAGTATTAATTGCAAAACATTAACCTTCAATGTCCTTAATTGATCAAAAGATCACATATAAAATGTGTTGTGTAAACCTTATGAACCTTACTAAAGTTCAGTACATACACCCCTTATAGGTATTACTTCCATCTCTTTATTGTTGTAAACCATCAGTGGATATGAATTACAGCATTGTGGAACCACCTTGCTCAGATGTTCCACTAAATAGTCACTTTTACTTAATGTGACTATCGCAAATTAAATTCATAATTGATAAACCAAAGAATAACCTGATGATCTCAGTCTTCCCTCTAAACCTCATACTACTGGTTTCTTTATGTCCAATGGACTTTTACCAAAAATGGTTTGACCAGCGTCAACATGTGGAGAAGATTTGATTTTCTACCTTTGAACTTTATGGGCTTCATCTTTGTCTTCCCTTAAGTTGCTTCAAGGTCTGTAGGAGTAACAACTTGAGTTTCTCCACCTCCATAACTCAATGGAATATCAAAGTGTTGAAGTCTCAATATCTTCACCTATTGTGAAAATAAACTATTCTTGATAAGTACTCCATTACTCCCCCTTACCTCTGCATACTTTATGGAGAACAATACTTTTAATAAGGCACTTGTTTCAATACCGGATGAGACTGTGTACCTCTGGGAGACTTTATCAAGAACCTCCTTCGCTATTTCTGTGTTCGGAAGTCCACTTTGCAGATGGCTAGGTATAGATTTCTTAATGGTCATCAGATGTAATATGTTAGACCGATCCTAGGCCTAATAGGATGCTTTATGAGCCATCAAGCTCATGGATGTAATTGGAGATGGTTTACCCGTCTATATGGCCATTTCAACCTTATCTACATAACCTTCAGGACATCCTCCGTCCAATTCTCTGTCTAATTCCTTATACTGAAACAACAAAGGTTTCAATAGTGACACTGATTTGGTTGACTAGAAAAGTGACTTCAAGATAATAATCTTTAATTTAGCACTAATGTAAGACAACAGCGATACTAAAGCCATTAATAGTATCTTTCCTGAAAATCCGATAACACAAATTATGAAACACCTTTGGGCTGAATACATAATATATGCAATTAGACTTTCACACGTAAAAGCGATCAGAGTACAAACCATCAAATCTCATGACATTACCACCTTTGGGTGAATAGATCACTTGAGCAACAACCTTCCTCCATCTAATGCCCTTATGCACATCTCAAAATTTTATGTAAGGCCAACACCTTTAGGCAGAATAACCAAACATAAAATCATAGACATCCCCCAACTTGTAAGCAAAACAATTCAAAATACTGACTTGAAAGGCCAATTTGGTGACTACATTTTCATCAACATCCAAAAAGTCCACAAACACAAGGGATACATCTTTATGTCATCCTTACATCCTTTATGGGGATACTATATGTGACAATGTAACCTCAATATGTGCTAAAATCCGAATGCACAATTTCATTATCACATACACGTGCTGAAGACATTCTCCGAAAACTTCATTTGAGACCTTCGTGAAAGAAAAATCTCATTAGAGTGACTATCGTGCATCACCAGATACTGAACCGACCTCTTGAGACACGTCAATCTCATGTATCTCCCTTATGGCAAGTTCATTGCACGAAAATTCACTTAAAAAAGGCTTCAGAATGTCTTAATTCCTATTCCCAATGAATTATCATGCAATCCCAAACACTAAAAATGAGACCCGAGACACGATACCTCATGCATCTCCCTCATACGTAGTCCGAAACATGAAAATTCAATCGAAATTGGATTCAGAATACCTTAATTCCTTTTTTTGGAGTTAAACCTTAATTTATTACATATGTAATAAATCCAGAAAAATAGAAAAAGGTTACTTTATAAATTTCCCGAACTCGAAAACTGACCCAAAACACCCCGAGGTACTTTTACGAAAACTCTAAAATTTTTAGGGGGTTTTTTAAAGTGTACTGTAGCCTGTCCGTACGGCTGACGTCAGTCACTGATGTCATCACTGATGTCGGTGAGCGTGAAGGAGAGCCGCACGTGCAATGCACGCACGAGGCCAGACACCCGTCCCAAATGTCTAGCGTGTGCGTCGCATGCGGCCCTCGCGAGAGATGCGCGCACACTGCGAGGGGAGTGCAAGTGGCGCGCATCCGCGAGGCCATGTGTGCACTACGTGGACGGCCCGAATGGGCCCGTGCCCGGCACACGCCCGCTGTTTCCACGCAGGCGTGCGTCCTCCGTCTGTTGGAGCCGTGTGTCGGCGCGCTTAACCTACACAGTTCCTACACGCGCCCGACAGTCTTCTTCCCCTCTGACATCGGAGGCGATTTCTAGCATTTCAGAAGCCCGTTTTTTGCTCTGTTTGGCCCGTTTTCAACCTATTTTTCGTAGCTAGCCTTATGTATACCACTTTTACGCAATTATATACGCAAAAAAAAACTAAAAAATGAATCAAAAATAATGGAAAACCAAATAAAATAAAAAACCAAAAAACCTCCATTTTCGACAATCCGATCACGTAACCGCTTTGATACCACATGTTAGTACGTAGTAGGTTCTTTATTACGTACCCCAGGGTCCCATGAAAAGATCAAAAACAAAGGTAATGCAGAATACCTAGATTTCGGTTCCTTCTCTGATTCCGTTGCCGATTCTGAGTTCCAAACGACTCTAAATCTCCCGGGACCTTTAGTGAAAAGTGCTCACCGACTCACGGGCAAGGTCTTTCTACAGTTTTCTCAAATCCCGAGCTTCCTTAACGGGTCAGGAACCTTATGCTCGAGAATCCTCTTCTTGAGTAACTGCAGGAGACCTTACCTTATATAGCTTCCATATCGGGCTTCACCATCGCAAGGCCGATATAGACTCGGTCCATACTAATTGGGATCTATTTTTCTCCCAAACTTCGACCCATTAATTTAGATCATTTATTGGGCCACTTTAATATCTTTATCCGGATCAAATTGCATAACTTAACCAGTAATTTATTTAAAACCAAAATTGCAATTAATGTTAGTCCAACTTTATGAGACATTGACAAAATTGCCTCTAAGGACAAAAATGTCTAACAATCTCCCCTTTGGACTATCATTAATTGCAGTAGATTTTAGTTTAAAAATAACTTTAAAATTTGGTAAG
>JANVCL010380766.1:0-31467 GCA_026546855.1 Erythroxylum incrassatum
TTTGTCTCCGACTTCTTTCGTTTGCTTCCGCACATGTTGGCTTTGTTCTCGTTTTCCGTTCATTTTTCGGTTGGGATTCGGTTTCGAGATCGGGTTCCAACAAAATTTCTCATTTAATAGTTCTAATCTTCCAAGAAAAGTTCAGGGTCCAACATTACATGTTTTAAGCTTTAATGAATCTCGAAGATGACATGTATGCTGAAGGAGGTGGGAGTAATGACACAACGATCGATGAAGGATTAGGCAAATCAGTTGCTTTGGAAAAGTTGGCAATTCCACATAGCTCATATGGAAATTCATGTACATATACGTATTCAGGTTAGATTTCATTATCCCTTTTTAATATGACAATATGTAAGTTCCTTCCTATTGTGTCGTAGGTAAACCATTTTTTAATATTTCACCAACAAAATTAGCAATAGCGGAAACGCTGTTGCAAGAAAGTATTCAAACCCAAACACATGCGGGAAGAACATTTACTGTTTCCATTGGAGCATTCGAATATGCGAGGAACCTTCTGGGAAATCCACATATCGGGGAGTCCTTTACCTTTACCGACTCTCATGTTACTTTGAATCCAACAAAAAATTAATATCATTGTCATGTATCTCTGTAATATACATGATTGTGCTATAAACTAGTTATATTATTATACTATAATTGTAACAATTATTCTCATTACTAAATTCGAAGTTATGATATGAAACAAATCATCAGATGTCCTTTTATATATATTATGTAAAATAACATGATTTAGAATCAAATTTAAATATTTTAAGGAGAATTCAATAAATAAAAAATTCTAGATACAAATATGGGACCAAAGAGATCACGTCAGGTGATGCTGCCTAGGCTCAAAGGCATGTTTGGAGGGACTTACTGTGAGGGTGGCCCATCACAGACTCCTGCTGAAACTAAGTCACCACCACCATCTCCAGCACCTACAGTTGAAGGAACATCATCACCTGGGACTGGTGATGCGCAACAATCCAATAGTCATATATCATCCAATATAGTTATGGAAGATGAAGGAGACAAGTTGGAACTTAGATCTGAGGGTCCTGAAGGCAGAATATATATAAAATATCCAATAAATAGTAAGTGCAATCACATGAAACACTATATATGTTTATCATTAATTTGTTGTGTTAAATTTTTGCAAATTTATGAACTTATTTGTTCTTATATTAGGTTCATTCCTTCTGAACCGTGTTCAAGACAAATGACATCTACATTTAAAGAGAGGATTGATCCTGAGGGTTATGCATGGAAGAATATCTCTAAGGCTACAAAGGCATTTTACTTTCAGGAGTTTGAGGTACAGTATGTGATAAATTTTTTTCTTTTTGATGTATATATTAATAACATACTTATAAATAAATTATAAGCTTGAATGAATTTATTCCTTTTATTTCCAGAAACATTTTCACTGGAGTTCTGAACTCGACAAGATAATTCATAGTATATAGGAGTTGCGAGATCGTACATGTTATCGCAATTTTATTAATCAGATACACAATGCTGGTGTACGACCCTCTTTCATTTTTGAGTCCACATAAAGTCGTTGGCTGGAGTACTGGAGATTACCTGAGGCAACGTGGATATCGGGTTATAACTCCACCAACAGACATGGTCGGTCAGGGCCAAACAGTCTTTTCGTTCACACAGGAGGATCAATTACTCACCGCGAGCATGCAGAGAGACTTATAAGTATATAAGTATTACATTTATATTCTAAATTTTTACTTTGCTATATTTCAATGTAAATTGATGTGTGAATTTTATGATGAACATATATGTGTAGTATACCTAATGATCCTGACTGTGTGGAGTAATTTGCTAGTGCGATTTATGGCTGTGTTGAGTACTGTGCTTTCTTGAATAGGGGGTAATATCATAAAAATAGAAGAGACTTTGCCGAAATTTTATAAATTTTAGGTTAACTGTTATTACTTTTCATTTTTATGCAGGAAAAGTCTATGGGCGTTAGGCCTACACCCCATAAGTTGTTCTTGCATACTCACACCAAGAAACATGACGGTGTGACATTCATCAATAGCCGATGTCGAGAACTAAATGTATGTGAATTTCATAGTTTAATATTCAGTCTTAATAATTATCACTTACTATTTACAATATAAGCATTGCCTCCTAATAGGATCAAATACAATAAACAATTGGGCAATAGTCGCAGGATGAACAACTTGTTGATGTGGCCCAGGTATATTTTGATGTAGTGGGTGGTAGGGACAGTCGGGTAAGGATCTTTGACCTAGGCTCCTGTGCCAACACATTTTATTCGCACTCTTCTACTATGTCGACAATAGCAGCATCTAGTTCAGAGCCGACAACGCAACGTATCAGTCAGCTTGAGGCCACAGTTCAGACGTTGATGGAGGTAATAAATAAGCTCAGAAATGACATGGACCAAATGAGAACGAGGGATATAGACTCACATCAGCCACACTCACTAGGATAATAGGATTGTTGTTGTCATTAATTTGGTTTTCATTTATGTACTATTTAATGTTTTAATTATCTGTTAAGAAAGGTTTTTTTTTCCTTTTTATGATCATTTAACTTTCTATATAAACAAATTCTATGAGTTCAAAATTCCAAAACTTATGTAACGATAATTTATAATTGTTTAAATTGAAATCAAATTTAACGACAAATTTTCAAAAAATTGTCATTCAACTAGGCATTTACAGAGATTTAAAGGTGACTTCAGCGATCTAACAACTTCCACCTTTGGGTTAAGCAATCAAGGGTATATTTGATTAAGGGCTAAAATTACCGACGACATGGGTTATCTTCGTTAATATATTACCGATGGAACAGGAAAACCGTTGGTATAAATGGTGGGAATTTTCCGATGCGGACCCATCGGAATATATTTCTACTCTCTTCGACGGTTCCGTCGGTAAATTCCTACCAACTACACCGACGGTTTTTCTGTTCCATCAGTAATATATTACCAACTGTATTGTCTTAATGTTGGTAACAAATACTGACCGTGCTCGTGCCGACGTCAGACTTCGTTGCACTATTCCGTCGGTAAATGGGCTTACCGATGGAATCTCCGAAGCTTTCGCTGAAAATTTCCGTCAGCAACTCTTGCTTTTCTTGTAGTGTATTAGATACGGTACTAGTAACATATCCAAAAAAAATTTGCAACATTTTTTATGACGTATCTAATTATTTTTCGTGAAGAAAGATGAACTTGGCCAAAAGTTATTGGCAACGATTGGGTAGGTGTAGCGAAATTTCTTTTGCTATGTTTTTGAAAATGTGGTCAAATTTTAATTACGGCAATTTGGAAAACATAGCCAAATCCTTTTACCTACGTTTTAAATTTTTTATCATGTACATTATTACTAAATATGTCATCATGTTAATTATAATTATTGGTGACATTTTAAATGTATGTAATATTTAGATTTTTGTTTTATAATTTATTATACAAAATATAATTAAAAAATTAAAAATTAGAAGCATTTTATATAAACAATTAAATATCATTAAATGTTAATTACGAACATTAACAAAAATACTTAAATAAAAAATAAAAATACACATATTAGTTTAATGACTAAAAAATACAAATTTTTTGCCCATATTTTAAAACTTACCCAAGTTTTTTCATTACATTGTAAGTTTTGTTCATTACGTTCTAATTTAGCTTTAAGCAACTAATTCTTCTCTTGAAGACGATCAACATTTGCTGGTGTTGATGAGGATGAAGTAATTGACTTAGGTCTAAATCCAAGATCTTTTATGTTGCCCGATTTTGTACTGAGTATCTTGTTGCAAATACATCTACATTGGACTCATTTTTGTTAGACATTGATGTTTGCAACAACTCTTTCATCTTTTTCTAAAATTTAAAACAAATTAATATTCAATGTAAATATTATTAGTTAGTACTACATAAGTAAATAAACTTAAAATTTAAACAAATTTTTATACTTATATAATTATTTTTCGCTTCTTCAGACATCCAACCTTCACCTTTCTTATAATTTGTCAATTTGTAGAATGTGATCATATCAAACTCTTCTTCATGTAGTTCCTTATGAATTTGTTTTTATGAAAAAAATTAGAACATAATAAATAATATTGTATGTATTGATATAATTATAACTTGTAAATGAAGAACTTACATATTCATTTCACACGACAATAAATGATTTTGAGCCTTGATTGTGAAGATTTTTCATTTTTTAATTAAACTTGGCCTTCTCACACGTTTCCTAAATAAAGAAAAAAGCAGTCATTAATTCATCTAACAAGATTAATGGAACCAAATATTAAGTGAAAGAAAACGAACCTAAACATTAGGAGAGGCCCAATAATCATACCAACTGTTCAAATTTTCTTGAGACATCCATTCCAGAACATGTCTCTTTGCCTCCTCGTCTGAAAGAAAATATTTGTTATATTTATGTAGTCAATAACGATGATCCTTAATCCTTTGTTTCAAAAGTGAAGTGATATAGTTTAAAACATCAGGATTGTCGATATCGACGATATTTAACTTCATCTATGAATAACAATTAGAAGTGTAATTAATCTTTAAACAAGTAAAGCAATATTGCATATAATTAAAGAAATTCAAATTTTACCAAAACTTTAACCAAAGCATTCTGTAGCAAGTTGTCTCCCTTCAACTGTTTGCATGCTTAAGGCAAGGCAATTCGGTTCTAGTAATTACGCCCAACTCACAATATAATTTTGTCAATTTAATATTGTCTACAAGATGACCTTGCAAGGTATCAATATATAGATAACTTGTTGTTCATTGCAACATTCACGCGTTGTAACTCACAACCTTTAGTTATACCTCTACCTCTTTTTCTGGTGGTGGTATTGGAACCTGAAAAAAATGAATAATAATAATAAGAAAAAATCCGTTAAACATGTAAATATATATTTGATTATAAGTACAATTATAGGTGTTAAAGATTAATACACCTGTAGATCTCTCAATACTAATTGAGGCAGATGGAGCTTGTTGCTGAGCTGGTTTATTGATGGACGAGGTCGACTGTTGTTGTTGGCTAGGATCTAATTGATTTGGTCATTATGGGGGAGGATCTGTGATGTGGTTGTTGTTAACTGGGGAGAATTTCTATATTTGCCACCTTCTTTCCTTTATTTCTACCAGGTGCCATTATATCGAATATTTATAACTCAAATATCTACATTAAGCATAAACATAATTCAAATGCTACAATCACAACAAAAGATAATTGTGAGAATTTCAAGCACCTTAAAATTGAAATTCTTCTTAAGCAACTTTCAATAACTTCCCAAAATTATCTTCTGTAATACTACCAATTATGTTAGGCAAACCACTTTCAATCGTAGTCTCCATATAATTCCCATAATGCTCTAACATCTCTCCAATCCCATCATTACCATTGTCATTAATATCACAATCTTCTACATCATTATTGTTACTATCTTCAACATCTGTATTAACACTTCTACTATAACTTGCTTCTAAACTTTCGCCATAATAAAGCCAAGGAGTATAGACTTTATCTACGCCTAGTGTTAGACCCTTAAATTGCGGAGCACTTATCAGCGACCTTCACGATGCACCTTAGGAAGAAAGTTAGCTAGATTACACATATGAGGAAGGCATGTGAAAAAATTAAGACAAACATGGGCAAGTTAGATCGAACTTGGTATAAATTTTGTTAGAGTCTCGGACCTTTTGGAGATTGACTCGATATAGATTAAGGAATTGATGGACTAAGGACTCAACCCATGCTCGAATAAATATACCATGACTAACGGACTTGTTATTGGAAGCATTGGATCAGGCCAGTATGCTATGTGAGCTTCGACAAGATCACACTATATCATCAGTGGATAGATATCGTGAGGAGATCTTAGATGATGTGGTGACAACTAGGAAATAGAGTTGCAGTGGGATTCAACATCTGAAGATAGTGGAGATCTTCGAGGATAAGGATGCTAGTTTCCTATTTGAATGTAAACTTTATCTTTCTGTTTGTTTTGTAGATTCTATCTTATCAGTTAGAGTCCTATTTGGATTGGGGTGTCATCCAATTGGTCCACGTGATGTAATTTGATAGAGATGGACATGATGTCAGCACGATCTTAGGCAATTCAATTTAAGTGGGATTTTGAATGTAACTTGGCTTCCAAGTTAGAGTTCCTATACATAGCTCATTAGAGCTTTGCTCTCCTCATTCAGATAGAGAGAGCATTCCTTGTATTCTTTTAAGGGAAAGTAATATAAAGGTTGATTTTACCGTATCTCTCTTGTTTCCTTATTGCCTTTATTTTCTTATTGCTTCTGTAGCATTGTTTCTTCGAGTGTGCGAGATAAACACTTCAAGGGTCGTTAAAGGCTTAAGTCTTGCTTAAGCGGACCTAAGTGAGACTACCGTGCAAAGGGCATTAACGATCAACTTCAGTAAAAGTTCGAGTCCCAAAGTGACTTTGTTTCAGATTAGCAAGTGATTATATACCACATCTTGACTTTGAATTTTCACATTTAAGCAATCTATACATGGACAATGAATAGCACATTCAACACCCATTTGATCTTTTACAAATTACATGAAACTGTTAACCCTTTCTAAGTATTCAGTGGACCATTTATGATGAGACATCCATCTTTTATCCATCTAGCTATACAATTAAAAGTAAATTAATAAATCACTAAATGTAATACTCATTTTATAAAACATAATGGTTAATCACTACAAGTTCATAACTACTAGTTTGTAACTACAAGATAAAGAATATCTTTAAATTATTTTCTCACTAAACTATAACCAATCGATTAGTTGTAGGGTATTAAACATCAATAATTTCCTTGAGCTATATATAGAAATTTTAGTTATAGAGATTTATATATTAATTTTCTAAACCTATAATTCCTATTTAAGGATGTTCCACTTAATAGCCATTTTACTACTAGACTCTGTATGTATATTGTATGTTATGATCAATTATGGTATTCAACTACTGGTAACTTAAATGAAATGATTAATTGTTTGCTTCGCTTCTTGAAAGGACCTCAAGTTCCATTATCTATATATTACATACACCATACTTCTAAAATGACTATAAAGATTAAACAATCACCCTTACAATGTTGATATCTTTTTTTATCCATTCTATAATAAAGACAGGTCAATCTATTGGCAACAGAGGTTGCATAAATGTTGAATATTATTCTATATTGGCATAACATGCTAACATTGAAAGAATAAGTGCATGACAGTTTTAAGTTCTTGATTGTATAATTTACACAAGAGATTAAGAACTTTTGATTTATTTTATCCTTTGTACTTAGCTTTCTCTAATTGCAAACCATATAATAAAAGAAACTGTTAGGGAGTCTCCAAATCTAAAGTTTAGAAGATCATCGAAATATATATGCAAAACAATTACCTTTCAATGTTGTTGAAGATGTCAACTGAAATTTCTTTATCTGCAAATCAAGTTACAACAGCAGCCACAAATGATTGAACAAAAACAGATCTATGCTTTCAAAATATGGAATGGATATGATATATGAGGTAAGTTCATGATTTGAGGTTGAGAAATGCACAAATCATGTGTATCCATAAATAGCAGCCACAAATGATTGAACAGATTTCATATATGAGGTAAATTCATGATTTGAGGTTGAGAAATGCACAAATAATGTGTATCTATAAACAAAAACCACAAATAATCACATATTTATACTTTATGCACAAATAATGTGTATCCATAAACAACAGCCACAAATGATTGAACAGATTTGATATATGAGGTAAATTCATGATTTGAGGTTGAGAAATTCACAAATAATGTGTATCCATAAACAACATCCACAAATAATCACATATTTATACTTTATGCACAAATAATGTGTATCTATAAACAACAGCCACAAATGATTAAACAACTCTAAACTTATTTTCTTTGGATGCCTTCTAGGAATATCTAAAATTGTCTTGAAAACTTTGAGGTTTGACAAGCCCCTACTAATGATTATCTGAAATTGTCAAGAAAAGTTGAAGAATTTGCTAATGGGGTTCCATTAGCTCTTAAAGTTTTGGGTTCATTTTTATATGGCAAGAATATATAGGAATGGGAATTCAGATTGTAGAAATTAGAAGGTATTCATAACCAAGAAATCTTGAATAAGCTCAAAGGGAGTTTTTATGTGTTGGATGTGGAAGAGCAGATTCATAATTTCTTGATGCTGCTTGGTTTTTTAGATCAGGGGAGAAGATAAACAATGTTAAAAGAATCCTAAAAGGCTCTTATTTTTTAGCAGATATTGGGATTAGTCTTCTAACTGATAAGTGTCTCTTATATATCTCAAATAACAAGCTGGAAATGTAAACATGCTTTGTTAGGCTAAACCAGAATCAGCTAAACACCTCTTTTTTTGTTGTAAAGTGTCTAAGGAGGCTTAGGATGCAATCATAGTCTTAGTAAGTTATTTTAACATCTGGTAATCCTAAGCCTCAAGCATCTAAAGGGAGGTTTTCATTGCTGAAGAGTTGTTAAAGAGTAAAGAATGAATGAACAGATACATATGATCTTATTTGTCATCACATGTGGTGAAAAGTTGGAGGTTTGAAAAGCCCTTGCTGATGATGTGTTGGATGTGGAAGAGAAGAATATTAAGCAATGAAAACTATTTTTTGTTGTAAACTATCTAAATGAAATTCTTATTAAGCAATGAAATCTCTAAGGTATGACTAGTATTTAACTTATTTTTTAAAGTTGATGATTACATCAGTAAATATACACACCATAATAACACTATAATATCACTTGTTACAATAATTGAACAATCTTGCCATATCAAACTAATCATTCTGACATGTTAAATCTTTCTTTTGAACATAGTATTGAGATTCAAATTGAATGAAAGTTCTTATAGTTCATAGTGTCATCAAAGAAGAAAAAGTTTTATAGGTTATCCGAATCAGTTTTGTCTATATCACTTTAATTTCTAGGTTTCTGTTTCAAGTTATTTTATTATAAAAAATATTTTGTTGCCTCTAGATTTGATTTGATTTGATTTCCCAAGACCCTCTTTTACTTATCTCCTCCATGCCTAGTGATAACCCTCCTTTTATCTTATAAAGGTCTAACCAGAATGGCCTCCCCTCATTAAAAATACTATGGTTTTTGTCTTTAAGGCTATGTTAAGTTTCCTTAGTTGAAAGTTGTTAGAGAGGTAAATTCTAAACCTCTTATAAGCTATATTGCTTCTTCACTTTCTAATGGTGAATCATTTATTAGTTTTCCTTTAGATATATTGGTAATTAGACTAACTAAATGGTCATCTTCTTTTGGCTTTTTATAACATAAACAACCTTAGTCATATTGCTAGTACAATTGTCATTTCTATTAGCATGAATGAAATCACAACTCCAATGAAAATAATAGGATATACTAAAATCTGTGTTAAAGTTTCTTTTGAAAAAGAACAGCCTAATGTTATCAAACTAAAGAAACCTAATGAAGATGAAAACTTAGTTATGACAGAAACCCATGTCTCATCAGTGGAAGCCTCTAGCCAAAGTAGAAACAAAATATAGTAGCTAGTGTTAAATGGTTTGTTAATTAAGTATTTTGAGTTAATAGGGGTACAGGGAACTCATTTAAATGCTAAGCAAGAAGAAAATATGCAAGTTAATTTTAAAGATGATGTTGTGAAATGTACTATAAAAGTAAAAGTTGTCAATGACATGTACTCTAAAGGTGGAGGTATTTTTTCGAATTAATAGAAAGAAATAAAATGGAACCATAGGGAAGGGAAGAGCATCTGTGGTTTTTGGTGAAAATTACATATCTTTCATGTTTTTAAAAATGGATATGTGATGTGCTAGCTCTGGTACCTGATTTGTAAGCAAGTTAACTAAAAATAAACTAAATTTCAGTTCTTACCAATAGATGTATGGATATATTGAGTTCTCATTCTTACTATTGTAAATTTTTAGATTTCAAGGAATGTCATATTGAGTATTTCGAACCTGACCTAAATTCTATTTAACTCAAACCAAAATGGGCAAAACTTGTCATGCACTAATCTATAGGAACACATTCTCTTTTCTCCTTCCTCCTTTCTGTACAAATTCCTTCCTTCTACATCTTTTCGCGGTAACCATTTTGGCCTCTCACTTTCCTTAGACCTTCAGATTGAGTCAAGTATATGTTCTTAACTCAATTAAGCATACGTTCTTTAAATGCAGAGAGGCCTTGATCATTTAGAGAGGGGTTTGGGAAATTTTAAAGTTCTGGCTACATTAAAGGGGAGCTTTAGAGACTAAAGAATGTATGGTAATTTTTCTAAAGGGAAATTAGGCAGGAGCAGCTTACTGAGGTATAATGTAAGAGCCTTAGAGTCCTTCTAAAGCATATGAAAAATGAAAATTATCGCCAAAAGTGTTCACAAACTAGTAATGTACAAGTAATGCATAGAAGGGTTATGTAACATGTGTCCACAACTTCATTTTCCATTACAGTAAATAAATAATATGGAAACACAAAAAGAATTTTAAAGCATCATAATTACCTATAGATATTGCACCATAGGAAATGATACCACAACTGTAAGATCTTTTGAACTCTTAGGCAAAAATACCTAAAATATAACAGTAATTTGCACTATTAAATATCAATAGTTATGGATAGAGGGATATAGGAACAAAATTCTTAAACATAAAGTGCAGCTATGTTAACATTTAAATGAGTGAAGTGCAGCTATATTAACATAAGGGTTATGAAGTGCTCTACATGGTTGATGCTATTGATGAATATGCAGTGGGTCAGTTTAAGGAATTTGAAGGTAATAATACTCATAAACACAGGCTGTTATCTTGCGTCGATTTATTAAATTAACAGTTTCTAAACAATAGGATACAAAATCATAACTCAACAAAGGAGTTCCATTAGCTCTTAAAGTATGGGTTCATTTTAACATGACAAGAATAAACAGGAATGGGTATTCAGATTACAGAAATTGAAAAGTATTCTTAACCAAATTGAAAAGTATTCCTAACTATGTCAAAAGAATCCTAGAAGGCTCTTATTCCTAAACAAATTGGGATTAGTCTTCTAACTGATAAGTGTCTCTTATATATCTCAAATAACAAGCTGGAAATGTTTACATGCTTTGGTATAGAACGGCTAATGTGAGCAAGCAATATTCTCATGTTCCATTATGGTGATAGCATATTAATCTTAAGCAACAGTTTCAGCTTTTAAAAAACCGGAGATAAAAAATCCAACTTCTTTCATAGCATAACAATAACAAACAAAAAAGGTTCAATTGCATAATAAGAATTTATTCATCATCATTGTCGGACGACTCTTGGAACAATATCACATTCATTGTCACTACTACTTCTCTCTAAGTCGTCTAAATCGTCATACAAATGTTGCTCGGAATTTAATACAACATTATTTATTACATCAAATGCAATATCATTTCTATCTAAAGCCTCTAAGGACCATTCCTTAACTTCGACTGGAACTTCATTAGACTCTTCAACGTCATTTGAACCTTCTTCATTACCATGCAAAGGGATATCATACGCATGTCTAACTTCATATTCTTGCACAATCTGCCAATTTAAACTGAGTATCAAATCTTCCACCAAAAAACTTGCTTCACTTGTTTTGCAAAAATAAATGGGTCATGCTTGAACCAAAGCTTAGTAACGTTAATGGTTTTTACAATGCCATTGACCCTCATATTTGAATTTTCAAGATCGTACCATTTGCATTTGAAAAGTACAACGCTTTTACCCCTAATATATTCAAGCCTGATAATATCTGTCAGCATCCCATAAAATGTTATATTGTCTTTCCCATAATTTCCTAACACTGCAACACCACAATTTTGTGTAATCCTAAGTAGATCACGGGCTTCAGTGCGAAATTGCATCCCATTAGTATTGCATACTATATACTTCTGCACCAAACTATAAGGTCCACATGCGAATGCATATAAAGAATTAAAGTTATTTCCTTCATGGGAGCTAGCTAATGTCTTAGTTTATAACAAATTAGTTAATAATATATAATTATTAATGAACGCCACATTCAAACCTTCTTCTCACCCGATGCTTAAACTATGATGAAAATTATTCTTTATGTCTCCTGTGAACATATAATGGACTTTGTTGCCTTAACTCATCCATGTGCTCACTATGGATCATTAAAAATTGAATCAAATTTATATGAATTATCTCAACTTATTACATATCTTAATTTCACAGTTTGTTACATATCTCATGACAATTCATAAGCACATACCAATGTGCAATCTCTAGCTCATTTGTAGGAAGGGAAATTATTTTGCCAGACCCAATTGGCTTACATTGTTGGAAGAACACTGATATGTCACTATCATCAACCATATCATTGATTCAGTCTGGCACGTTGAAGTTGGTTTCAATTCCTTTTAGATACATTGAACAAAATGTCGTGCACTCTTTAACAACATATGCTTCAGCAATTGACCCTTCTGGACGTGCTTTATTTCTGAAAAATCCATTTAGTGTACCTAGGAATCTTAACAAATGATTAACCATAATTAGATAGGCCATTATTTAGTTAACTTTTAAGAGTAATAGGATAAATTTAAATAATACTTTTCAATTGGATACATCCATCTATATGCAACTGGTCCACCAAGTTAGGCTTCATTTGGCAAATGAATAGCCAAATGTACCATGACATCAAAGAATGCCGGTGGGTATATCATTTCAAGTTTGCATAAGATTAAAGTAATCTCATCACACATCTTCTGTACTTCATCCTTATTCAATCTTCGTCTACAAATTCGGTGAAAGAAGTCCCCCAATTCCATTAAAACACATGTAACATCTTTATTCAAGATGGAACGAGTGCCTAATGGAAGAATGCTTTGTAACAGTATATGACAATCATGAGACTTAAGTCCAGTAATCTTCCTTTCATCAACATTAACACATCTAGATATATTAGATGCGTAACCATCTGGAAACTTCACCTGCTTTACAAACTCACAAAACTTCTTCTTCTCATCGGAAGACATTGTATAGCATGCTGGAGGTTTTCCAACAATAGTTCCATCAGCTGCTCTTATCAAGTGTAATTCTTTTTTAATATTCATATCTTCCAAATCAAGCCAAGCCTTGATTGTATCTTTGGTTTTACCTTCAACATTCATCAAAGTACCAAGAATATTGTCACAAATATTCTTTTTTATATGCATGACATCAAGGTTATGCCTTAATCTTAACTTATGCCAATATGGTAGACCAAAAAGAATGCTTTTTTTATTCTAATTAAACTCTCCTTCTAATCTCCTTCTCCTCTTATTGCTGTAGTGCTTTCCATAACATATATTCTCCATATGACGTAATTGTTCCACCGCATCATCTCCATCTGGTAAGTTAGGTATAGGTCGATGATCACTCTTGCCATCAAACTTCTTGTTTTTTCTCTATGGATGATCGTAAGGAAGAAAACGACGATGACCTACGTAACCAATCTTACTTCTTAACTTACAAGAAGGAGTGTGCTTATTACAAACAGGGCATGCCTTATAGCCTTTTGTGCTCCACCCAGAAACAGTACCATAAGTTGGAAAGTCATTGATAGTCCACACTAAAGCTGCATGCATTCGAAAATTTTCTCCTTTTGAAACATCAAATACATCAAAACTATCTTCCCATAACTCATTTAACTCATCTACTAGTGGTCTCATATAGACATCAATGTCTCGACCAACTGCTTTCGGACCTGGAATAACTAGCGATAGCATAAAAATGACTCATCCATACACATTCAAGGGGGTAAATTGTATGCTAAGAGAACAGGCCACACGCTATATGAAAGTGACATATTGCCATGTGGATTAAATCCATTTGTTGCTAAGCCTAGTCTAACATTACGTGGTTCTCTGACAAACTCAGGATATAGCTCATTAAAGCTCTTCCAAGCTTCTCCATCAGAAGGATGAACCATGATATTACTGTGACCTTTAGGCCTATCATTATGCCAAGTCATTTGTTTAGCGGTCTTACTTGACATGAATAATCGTTGTAGTCTGGACATTAATGGAAAGTACCACAATACTTTATGAGGTATCTTCTTACCCCTGCCATCATTAATTCTCCATCTTGATGTTCCACACTTGGGACAACTTTCCAAGTCCCCATACTCTTTCTAACTTAAATGCAAGTATCAACATATAACCCAAACCTAGGCTCCGTAGAAATTGATTTGCTTCATAATAGGACTTCGGCAAAGATTTACAATTAGGTCATACATCCCCCAGTAGAGCAAGTAACATGTCAAATGACTTATTGCTCCACTTGTTGTATACTTTCAAGTGAAGCTGCTATATTAAAAAAGACTACTTTGAAAAGTTTGTACAACTGGGGTACAACTCTTCATTTGCTTTACTCAATAATTCATGAAAGGCACCCATAATAGAATCTCCGACGCCTGTAGGAGGACTCCTTCCATCCTTATTAATTGGACAATCATTTAAGAAAGTACCCACATCATTAAGCAAATCTTGCATGTCATCATCCTCCTCATCACCATCTCCTTTATTAATATCATTGCTCGTCCCATCTATGCCTACATTTGCGGCATCAAGCCTTTCTTCCCTAGAGATAAATCTATATTCTGGCAGTTCACCATATAAAACCCAGCGGGTGTATGATTGGTCCATGTCGAATTGCATTAAATGTTCAAAAACATTCATCTGAGACCTCAAATAACAATTCATGCAACATGCACAAAGGCATGAAATTTCACTCTTTGCCCTTTTTTCAACCAAAAAATTCATAAATATTCTCACTCATCAATGTATTCACGGGAAACCCTAACACTGTTCATCCAACTCTTATCCATAGAGGAAAAAATAACTATTAATTCAATATAAGAATGAGAACATTATGTTATGTTAGTGGGATAGTTACAAGCAGTAATGAGAGTCATAGATAACGAGTTCTAAGAAGTCTAAATACCTATGAGAGTCCTAGATAAAGAAAGGCCTCAACTATTGTTTAACGACCTAGACAAATTAAAAGAAGGAAGATTTTGGTAAATACATTATCAAACCTAAGACATCCGTACAATAACTAATGTATGTTTTTACCAAATTATGAGTTTAGCATATTACATTTAACTATACTTGTCTTTTGGTAGCAAAAAAATGTTGAATAAAATTTAGCACAAATAATTGAACATAAACCTCATTGAAAATGTTTATCATATTTAATTCAAAAAATGAAAAGCTACATATCAATAGGTGTCACAAAAACTACATTGTTTTAAAATAAGATATTAAAGATAAATGAAATGAAGAATGAAGACAAGAATCATTATATGTCTTCTTATCTACAAGACAACTCTTATCTATTAGGTTAGGTTTACAATGAAGAGTCTCTTATGGTAGAACATGATAGATTTAAGTCATATGTAATTGGGATAAGAACTTTATGATTGTATTATTCTTTGTCCACTAGGAAAATCTCTTGTGAAAACCCCTCTAAATAATAGTAAGTAAAAGGATAAGTACTTGAGATTTATATTGCAAACTAAAAGGAATTTCTTATAGAGGGGATCATAAAAAGTTTCTTCCATGGCATTTGTAACGGTGGAAGTCTCAATCTCCTCCATTACTACACAACACCCAAAACAATTAGAGTATGATTAGGATATAAGTAATAAGCCAAACATTACAAATATCGAAGGAGAAGGGCTCAACACACTTCATCTTATATATTAGATCACAATGCCATTACTTTTTCTTTTCATTTCTATATGAAAATGAATACAACCACACTTACGAAACTCCATATCAACAACTAATATAATCAATGGCATAATGAGTATCAATAATATGTTTGAAATGAATGAGACTCAACCTAATATATAGATCTTTCCTCTTAAACTATCAAACATCATCATAGACGAAAGATTCAGATTGTAGATATGATTTGATGACCTTCTAATCAAAATGATTGATAAAAATAACATAATTAATGTTAATATTAGATCAAAGTTTAATCCATCAACTAACCTGTATATGTATTGATATTTGCAAAGGTGGAACAAGAAGTAACTCAGTGGGATTAACTTTGCAATCAGAGAGATGAAGAAGCTCGGTGGTAAGATGTGCCCGTTTCACTTATTGGTTTCCTAAAAATGACATCGATTCATTAGCTAATCTAGCCCACATGTCATCTTGCAATATGCTGGATGTTAGACTATATATTACATGATAATTATTCACAAATCTTCAATTAAATAAGGAGGTAATATTATTTGTGTAAATCATTTATTAACTCTTGGTTTTACTCATTAAAATTTTGATAGAACTGTGGTTTAACAACCTTAGCCATTAAAACAAAGCAAGAAGCAAAAGATGAAATTGCCAGTGACACCTGATCCTTAATCTTCTAGATAATCAAACTGTATAAACAGCGTAGCCAACTATATCTGGATTGAGCAAAACCATAATTGAAAAGTAAAACAGTAAATTCAATGTTGTAGGCATGCAATGAAAAGGAAAAAACAACTTAATTTGTACTTGACATAAAACTTTTCTGTTAAAGAAATCCTAGCTTGGAACATTTACAAAGAGGTTTCGTTATTGATTATACTATCAGACAAGTTGATGATTTTTTCAAAAAGTCCTTCAATTCAAACAAAAGAATGAAAAGCATGGTCCTAAATCAGTTACTGAAAGCAACAAAAATGAAGGAGAAAATTACCATGTAAGAACTTCTATTTTGAATATTGAAAAGAACAAGGGGAAAGAAACGAACTTCAACATAATCTTGGTTGCAAATATCATAACTTTGAACAAATAAAATGGGAAGAAAATAATAAATTTTTTTGGGTGTTGTGTAGTAATGGAGGAGATTGAGACTTCCACCGTTACAAATTGTAAGAAAGTGTGATATAATGATCATGAATATCCCAACCAAACTAGTTTCTTCCATGTTACAAACATCATTATGCTCTATTTATAGTATACTTTTACATTTCTCCATCTTAATTAGCAATCATCCATGTCATTATCGATTTCCAGTAGCTTAGTAATTTGATCAACAATGACATTTCCAACTTTATAACAGTCCAACTGTTACATAATGGCAAATACATTTTCCAGTTCTTAAAACATCAAATGTGTTTTATATAGCTTGCATTTCATCGAACACTTCAAAGGTAGAAACATGTGCCAGATTTATCCCAATTCACCTAAGGAATTAATGTCTTTATCCATAAAAATACCAATATAAATATCGGTTGATATCATAAAAAGTTGAGTGATTGATTTGCAAAAAAAAATCTAACAAAATTAACTTCCCATGTCCATCACTCTATCCCTCTCTCATTTTTCTTTTTTTCTCTTTCTCTATCCTCTCCGTCACTACCCAATGTCCTAGCCCATCCCCAACATTATCTCTATTCTCCTTCACGCTAGCATAATATTCGCCATCTACCACTGCCCGGCAAGTTGCGTCATCGCCCACCATCCCAATAGCACAGCAGTCGGACCGCTTGCCCAATGCAAATCCAAATGCACCACATATAATCAAAACAAACGCAAAAACACTCTCAAAACAACAATTAAATCGTCGAGTGCTTTCTCTTAAAATACCAACACAGTGAACACGACATTCATCACATAGCACAAATGTTGAATGACTTACCTCCACCAAAAGACAGAAGCACTCCAGCTGGAGAAGATCGGCCACGAAAATGTCAGCAACGAGAAGACAAAATAACGGTAGAAAGTGGCTTGAGAGAGAAGGAAAAGGCAACATCGGGTTAGGGGGAAGGAGATAGTCGGATGTTTTAACAAAAGTAGGGGAAGGAGATAGCCGGATAAGTTTTAACAAAAGCAATCGTTTTGCTTTTGGAGCAACTCAACAATTGTCAGACCTTTTGCAACGTTTTCTCTAGAAAATCATCACGGTTTCTATTTTGCAACGTTTTGTTTCTAAAACATCGCAAACGAAAAATGGGATCTTTTCATGATGTTTTTAAAAATGTCACGAAAACTCTACACAATTCGCGACGTTTTTCCAGAAAACGTCGCAAATTCTATTGAATTGTTGTAGTGATTTTTCATATAAACCAACATTTGAGCATCTTAGAGGAATATGAAATAGGGGGCAGAACTCTTGATTCCTTGGGACCTATGGAGGGTTAGTCTTCTTTGATCCAATTCAGAGGTGAAATCAAAGCCGAAAGACACATTTCCTCTCATTATGTATTGTTATTATTTCTCTCTCTAAGGATTGTTTATGTTATTCCATGTCTATTGATTTGGGTATTCTTGTATGGATAATTAATATTATCGTTATCGTTTAATTGTTTATGTATGAAACCATTGCTAGAATCTTAAATACAATATGTAAATGTTTTGTTTTGGATTCATTTGTGACAACTAATAGTCTTGAAACATTAAGGACAACGTACATAAGCTAAATAACCAAGCTTGTGTGATTGTTGCATAGATTAATCTGTTTTCGTTATTTGTAATGCAATTGTTCGACTAAATCTTGACAGCTTGTTCAAGGTTGTTTGATAGCTAGATTTAGTTAACGAGCTTGTTTTAATTAAACATGACCTAAAGGAAAACCTACGATTAACAATTTCTAAGAAAGGTGTAAAAATAAAAATTCAATGAAGTATATTTGAGATTATTATATCCTTTGTATGAATAGATCTACCATAATTAAAAAGAGTTGATTGCAAACCTAAGATAGGTCGATATAAATCCTTTGAATTAGGATCAAACCTAAGAGCATAATTCATAAATCGATAATGCAAGGGGTTTTAACTAAAAGATTTATATTAATCAACCAATGGATTAATTTTTAGTAGTCTCGAGAGAGTTATTAACATAAGATAGGAATTTTTACAGTCCAATCATTAATAAAATAATTGCATGATAAAATGTTAATTATTTAATAATGTTTAGGGAGATTTATCACCTGGACACTAATCTTTGATATTGATTTTTTCTCAGTAATTTCCTTTGCCTCCTGCATTCCATATTGTTTCCAATTTTAGTTTATTTGTTTAAGATTTATTTTTAATCAAAAACCAACATCCTATTTGTAGGCTAGATAATGAGAGAAGGGTAATTACTAATGCTTATTGTCTTCATGGGATTGACCCATACTTACTTATGCTAGCTATAACTATACCGTACATTTGTGATTAATTTAAATATTGATATAACACTTAAACAATTATCAATCAATAGCTCTCAAAATTGAAGATGAGGATATATCATCATTCCATAGGAGAGATGTTGATCATAATATATTAGAAGCAACGGGAGTATAAGGAAATCTTATCATGTAAAGAAATGAAGAATATATTCACCGAATATAATAGCGATAAAGAGTTGAATCATAATGCCATTAATGATGATAATTTTGAAGATCTTGATTATGATGATTGAAGGTATCATGAAAGCAATCTTTCTATTTTGATAGTATAATGCTACTAACATTTATGTTTTTAATTTGTTTAATGTTGATGGTTGAATGTATATTTATTGCAATGATTGAATGTATCATGAAAGTGCTCTTTCTATTGTCTTATTTTAATATTGGTAACATTTATGTTGTTAATGTGATTAATGTTGATAATTAAATGTAATTGAATGTAAAGTGAAAATACCCTTTCTATTATCTTATTATAATGTTGGTAAATTTTATGTTAATGTGAATAATATTAATGATTGAATGTATCTTGATTATAATGATTGAATGTATCTTGATTGTAATGATTGAATGTATCATGAAAGTACTATTTATGAGAACCCAAATGTTTCAAACTATGTTATTGAGAATTGAATATTGTGGATATTGAGAACCCAAATGTTTTAAAATATGTTACTTCATTATTGAATCAAAAGACTAGGGATTGTCGTTTCAAGTTGCATAAGTATCATCTTTCCCTTTTGATGTAGAGGCACGAAGCCATATTCCTGAATGAATGTCTGAAGAAAATTGGAATAGTTTATGTGGATGACTCGAAAGTTCAAGTTTATTTTCTTTGTCTTCGTGTTTTCTTGCATTAAGCTTGTTAGATGATTTAACGACTAAGTTATATTTTTTTCTTGATTTAGGAAAATTTTCAGAAGGCATTGCTCAACAAATAAAAAATGAAAAAAACTCATAATTAAGGGTTAATGTCATTTATAGTTGTTTGAAATGAATATGTAAGATCTATGTTTACATGCTATACTTAAATCAATAAGCACTATATTATTATATATGCCTTGTTTTATGTTTCATAAAATAGAGTAAGCAGGAACTACATGGACAACAGTGTGATATGATCACATTATATAAAGTCATTCACTATAAGGAAGACAAAGAATGAGCGTCAAAAGAAGCATAAAACAACTATGTAAGTATAAAAGTTTGTTCAATATTTATGTTCATTTATTAATATAGTAGAAAGTACTAATATGTGGATTGAATATTTTTTTAAAAAATTTAGAATAAGGTGTGGGTTAGGGAAATGAGCTTAGTGCAGATGACATTTATGATACAATACATTGTACTCATTCTGACTATGTGAAAGGCCTTGACTATATCCCTAAGCCAAATGTTTCAACATCAACATATAAAACTAACATTAAACACCTTTAAAAGGAAAACAACAAGCTTAAGGCTGCATTAAAGGAAAACAACAAACTTAAGGCTGCATTACAAGTCGAATTAATCAGGGGACAAGAAACTCGACCAAAATTAGTAAAACATGATATTTTATTATAAAGACTACTTGCCCTAAATTATGATAGAAATGAAGAGGAAAGTGAAGGGTATTAATTCTATCTCCTATACTTTTTCCATAACTTCTTGTCTATCCTATAAATTTATTTTAATACTTTTTCTTCAATTATAGAATTGATAAAGATGCAATTGTTGACTAATTATGTTTTTAATGGTAAAGTTATGTGGTGTATGCTTTAATCAAAACCAAATACTTATTTTATGAATGCTCTCACAATATTTTTAGTTGATTTTAAATCTAAGCTTTTTGGATGATTACAAGTTTATGGATGTAGACAACACTAGGTAGTCGTACGGATTATACTTTAATAGTTTTGTAATCTAAGCATGACACATTATAATTTGTAAACTAATTTTTTATTTATTGTTTTATCTATAAGAATTGCTCTAAGTTGTTAGTTATATCTTGTATAGGAACAAATGATTATCCTTTAATGTTATATTATTTATGTTGATATAAATTAATGATAATTATATAATTTTACTTTATCAATGTTCGATTTTTTGAATTAATAATATTTTTATGATTTAATCTAATAATAATAACAAATAATTACAATAAATAACATGTCGATACATTATATACAAAACATATTGTTAAATATCACAAATTAAAAAGTAACAAATAACATATTGTGACATTATTAAAAACTTAGCAAATAACATTTAGTTATAGTATATGAAACGTAAGAAAAAAAAACATTTGACTATGTTATGAAAATCGTAGCAAATAACCTTTGATTATGTTATAAAAAGCAATAACATTTGATTATGTTATAAAAAACGTAACAAATAATATGTAATTACGAAGACAGAAATGTTGCCAAAAACTATTAACTACGTTTTTTTCCTTATCAATCATTTGACGCCAACTTTTTCCTGCCAATATTTAATTTTTAGCTATATTTTTTAAATGTTTTAGGTACAAAATTTTTGTGTAGCTACTACTTTTTGGCTACGATTTTTGAAAATATTAGTTATAGTTTGCAGCTACCTGGAATTGATAACAATTTGAATGACAGAAACAGAAACATTACAAATAACTATGGGCGATGTTTTTTTTAATATTTAGTTACATTTTTTTAACCAATTCTCAACTTGCAAAAAATATATATTTTTTATTTGCCTTGAAATTTATTTTTTTAATGGCCTAATTTATTCTAAATATAAGAACCACATTCTTTATATTCATTATAAATTACTTCCATATAATATTTTCTCATGCACATTAGTATGCTTAAGTTTGAATTAAATAATGTTAAATTGTTTAACGTTTTGACTGTGAGTGTTATATTGGACCCATGAAACAACCTGGCTTGAGGATATCCCAATCCTCAAACAACTACAGGTTGTTTGGTTTAAAGGCTAAAATAAATAAGAAATAAAATAATCATTTTTGGGAATAGAAAAGATGGGGAATAGGATATAATGAGTTTTACTTTGTTTAGTTTACTGTTAAAGAATTTATATATTAGTGTTTGATTTGAAAATATCAACTTAGAATGACAAAGGAATAAGTAACAAAAAAAATCAAAATATCGTTATTGTTATCATTATTATTATTATTATTTAATTTTTATTAATTATATTTATTAATAATAATAATAATAGTAATAATAATAATATTATTAATTACTTATTATTGTTATTATTAATTTTTTACTTATTATTATTCTTATTATTATTAATTATATTTATTTTTATTATTATTAAATTCCTTATTATTAATTTTCTTTTTCTTATTAATTTATTCTTATTAATTATTATTATTATTAATTTTCTAGTTACTATTATTCTTATTATTATTATTATTAATAACTCTATTCTTGGAATAGCTAAAGATACCTCTTGATGATTTTTAACTATTCTTAAAAATTGAGGAATACCTAATCTTAGGATTAGGTATTCTGATATTTTTATCTAACTAAATAAAAAATTATTTAAATTTTAAAAATATATTAAAAATAAAATTTTTATTCCTGTGAAGCTATGGGTTTGGCATTCAAAAGTGAAAAAAAATTAAAGGCAATTGTTGACAGTAGACTGTTGTTAATTTATCGATACATATATTAAAAGAGTAATAGAAGTGTCGACTAGTTTACTAATTATGTAATTCACTTTGATATCGGCATCTATTACCTAGACACTACATTCATTGGGTGCCTCTCAGTTCTTTAGTTGACACTTATGGATATTAGAAAACTACTTGACAGTTTTTATTTTAAATCGAATAAAACAATATAAAATTTAAAAACATGATTTAAGATTAGGAAAACTCTTCAAGTCTAGTAATTAATTTTGAAATAAAATGATTCAAAAACAAAATTTTAATATTAAACAATTAAAATGCCTTATATTATATTACATTACATTACATATAATCATTTAATTTAGTTTATTTTGACAAGAAAAAATAATTATATAATAGAATGAGGAATTATAATGTCATAAGACTGGAGCAGAAGCAATTGAATCTTGACGGCTTACTTTATTATTGACACCAAAAATAGTTTAAGTAAATTGTACTTAAATTTCTCTCATTTTATCAAAGATTGATGAATTGTTTGGAATGTACGTACTGCATTGGACAACAGTGTTCCTAATAAGTAAGTTCTTTCGTGATAAAAGTAATATATTTTATAAAAATAAAAAAGTAGTAATAAATTACTAATACTGAAAGTGAAAACAATGATAATCTACTAATATTAATTTGATTTGAATTTTAGGGCCAAGTGAAATATTAATTGTAGTTTTTATATTTTCAAGTTTACAAAACATTAATTAATTTTGAGTTTTTTTTATAAACAACTTGATTCTTTGTCTTCACCCTTTTCAGTCGGGTTCAGATCTTCTGTTTAATATTACTCTGTCTTATTCTGTCTCATGAAATCTCAGTCATTTATTTTGCGGGATTCATGTGAGACCCACATAAATAAATGGCTAAGATTTATTGGATACAATAAGGCACCGTAATATTAGACAAAAAAATCTGAACTATTTCTAGTCCCCCCTTGTCAAATATTCTGTCCCCACTGTTGTTAAACATATATTATTTATAGAAGACGGTGTAATTGTCGGAATAAGCATTACATTCATTTCTCAAAATATATCATAAAATTCTCATCTCATACTTATCCGGATATCCCTTTTTTTTAATGTATAAATTACCATTATTTATTTGTTTGTCTTAAGGTGGCGAGAAATCAAAACAACGCGCAGTTGATTCTGACTTTGTTTACGCATTAGCATGCAATTTGCTTTTCGTCCATATATGAGAAGGCAAAAGGATCCCGACTCATTATCCACTATATACTTTTGAATCTTCTCAATCCTTTCACTGACAGCCGACTTTGCTTACTTTGTTGACTGATTGATGCCTATATATGCACACACTTCGCTTTTACTCTAGACACAAAATCAAGCTCCAACGTATAATTATTCAGGTTCTGGAAGTATTAACAACGTTAGTTTATTACGATGGACACTAGATGTTGCCACCAACCAATAGTTTTTAGCTTGCTTTTGCTTGCCATGTTCTCCACCTTGGTGTATGGCCAAGGCACTCGTGTAGGGTTTTATTTAACCACATGCCCTAGGGTTGAAACCATTGTTAAAGCTACAGTCCAGTCTCATTTCAGGTCTGATCCTACCGTTGCACCTGGTTTGCTCAGGATGCACTTCCACGATTGCTTTGTGAATGGCTGCGATGCTTCTATTCTCATTGATGGCTCCAACACTGAGAAAACAGCCCCACCAAATCTTTTGCTTCGAGGATATGACGTGATTAACGATGCCAAGTCCCAACTCGAAGCCGCTTGCCCTGGGGTCGTCTCATGTGCTGATATTCTAGCCCTTGCTGCTCGCGATTCTGTAGTTCTGGTATACGTATATACATATATATACATTCGTTTAATTTATACATAACAACCATTAATTCTACTTCCACGTAAGTTATCAACTATGAAAGCTTTAACATTGTAACGAATTTGCAGACACTGGGACCAAGTTGGCCTGTGCCCACGGGACGAAGAGATGGCAGGGTTTCATTGGCATCTGACACTGTAAATCTTCCAGGCTTCACCGATTCTGTCGATGTTCAAAAGCAAAAGTTTTCAGCATTGGGTCTAAACACACAAGACCTTGTTACCCTTGTCGGTATGCTTCATTTGGATATGGTGTAGTTCGTCGTATTTACATATGAATTTATGTAACTTTTAAGTTCGGTGTTCGTGTTTACTTATTAATATCGTTTTCTTCCCTTGAAAACAGGAGGGCACACAATAGGAACTTCAGCTTGCCAGTTTTTCAGGTACAGATTGTACAACTTTACAACAACGGGAAATGGCGTAGATTCATCAATCGACCCTGCATTCGTCTCTCAGCTACAGACACTTTGCCCACAAAACGGTGATGGATCGAGGCGTGTTGCACTGGATACGGGTAGTGCCAACAGGTTCGATTCAAATTTCTTCTCCAATTTGAGGGCAGGCAGAGGAATACTGGAGTCGGATCAAAAGCTATGGACTGATCCTTCCACAAGAGACTTTGTACAACGTTTCCTAGGTCTCAGAGGATTGGCTGGATTGACCTTTAACGTGGAATTTGGAAGGTCCATGGTGAAGATGAGCAATATCGGTGTCAAAACTGGAACTGACGGTGAAATCCGTAGAGTGTGCTCTGCCATAAATTGAAGCATGCTAGGATTAAGATGCAGTTTCTTATGTAGTAATATTAATTAACTTTCTTAATTACTTTTCCTAATAGTTGTTGTAATGAAGTCAAACAAAAAGGCTTCATAAGAGGAAAACTTTGTCCTCCAGTGAATTGTTAATTCAAAATAAATTTTGCTTCCTATGCCATCGAAAAATAACTAGGAGATATCTGTTTTTCCCTTGGGTTGTCTACATTAATATTTAATAAAGGGAAAAGTATAAAACTTATCAACTTTCAACTAAACTCAATACCTTAACTGATTGATGATTTGAAATTATCTACACGAGCATCCATATGTTCGGGAAAAATCATCCAATCAGGAGCCCTTGACAAAATTCCTTCACCAGTCATGGCCATGCGCTATGATCCTTGGCAACAACTGGCAGTTTCACATCTCTTTTTCCACTAGTGGCTGGGAGAAAGCGAGCAGCACCTTGTATAGGTTAAAGCTACGAAGCTTACCTTATTATTATTAGAGAGCCATTGCGGGCTAGCCTAGCTAGCGGACCTTTTTTTTTTTTTTCAGCCGGCTACTGTGTGTTAGTTGAAGCGCGCCTCCATAAGTGGAATTTCTAAAGAAAAACAAAAGAACAAGTGCTTTGTATATAAGAATGAAGCATCTATAACTCAAAATCATAAGATTTTAGACAAAGTATATATTTCCTTACGTTAGAAACTAAACTTTGTTTAATAAATACTTCTAGATT
Organism: Erythroxylum incrassatum; assembly: GCA_026546855.1. Lineage (NCBI taxonomy): Eukaryota > Viridiplantae > Streptophyta > Magnoliopsida > Malpighiales > Erythroxylaceae > Erythroxylum > Erythroxylum incrassatum. Next base: position 26,255 of record JANVCL010380766.1, read on the forward strand.
ACGAGTTGTAATGAGTTGTATTTGACTTACTCAAGTCAAATTATCTTTGAACAGCTTCATTGAGGTTAACATTATAGTCAACTATTACGACTCTACTTTCCTATAAATATGGCCATTACATATGTATTGTACATAATTAATAAAAAATGTCAGTAAAAAAGAAAAGTCATGTATTGCCAACATCTTATATATGTATGGCCCTCACTAACACTTTTATTATCTTCTAGAAGTAGTCCCCACCCAATAATAATTTCTGAAGCACCAATGATTAGTAGAGTTATTATGGTGGTGGAGGAGAGCGAAAGACGCGCCTCTTTTGAAGAGGGATTATTGTTACGAATTAAGGTGCTTGAAATATTTATTCAAGAGGGAGTGAGCAAATCCAATACAATACGGATGAAAATTTAGTTGAGGAGGGGATGGATATGTTAAGAATAAGCAAATAATGCTCAAAATGACGTTGTTGAATTGAAACAGAAAAAGTATTATTTGTAAAGTCGAGAATATATGCTAGAATTCTTTCATTAAAGTTGTTCTGTATTGAATTACGAGAAACAAAGTAATACAAAATACAAAGATACTCTTAAGTATCTAAACTTGATAGTTATATTTTAATTGCTTTACTTTGTTGTATTTCAATTTAAATTTACGAGTGAGGGTTGAAATAAAAATATGTATATTATGAATAATGATAATGGTATAAATATCTATTGCCATATATGACTATGTTGAGTTATTTTATTTGTTCAACTGGAGGTAAATATAAAAAAATAGAGAAAACTCTGCCGAAATTTTTATAAATTCTAGTTCATATATAACATTTTATTCTATGTAAGAAAAGTCTATAGGCATGAGGCCTATACCTCGTCAGTTATTTTTGTACACTCACACTAAAAAGCATAACGGTGTGACATTCATCAACAGTCGATGTAGAGAATTGAATGTATGTGAAATTTTTAATAATTATCACCTATTAATATAAACATTGTTTCCTAATAAGGCCAAATACAAGAAATCATTCATTGACAATCTTAGCACAAACAAGCTGTTGATAAGAGTCAGACGTATTTTAATGCAGTCAGTGGTAGGAACTGTCGTAGAAGGATCTTCGGGCTAGGCTGATTTGCGAACACAAATTATTCATAATCTTCCACATCTAGTACAACAGTATTTAATTAGTAGATGATTGACAACCAATGAAGTTAATGAACTTCAGACTATAGTTCAAACATCGATGAAGTACATTGTTAAGCTGAAATATTAGATGGATGACTTGAAGACGAGGTGTAGCATTTCAGAACACCTGCGATCACTAGGACATTAGAATTAACGATAAAATATGATTACATTCTATTTCATTCCTTTTCGATAATAACCAGTACCGTAGCCCATGTTAGAAAATAAATGTGTACTTTGGACTCAACGTAACAATTCTAATCATCCGTCCTATTTCCTTTTAGAAACCTTCTCAAATGTCTTTTTGCTACCTAAAAAAAGTACAGGTATTAGTGTTAAAGTAGGTGTTGGTGCCTCAAATGTTTATGCTAGTAATCCATTGTTTTATTCAACTTTTCTGCACCAAAAGTAAACCAAAAACAATCTAGACACAACTTCATGAGCCATAAAAGTTTAGAAACAAAGGGAAGCTATCTCCTTTATATATCAATCTTTTTCTGCTGTCATTTCAAAGTAAAGTGGCGATAATGAGGGATTGAATTTGGGAATGTGAGGTTTCAAACCCTAAATTCCTAAATTAAATAATTTTATATAGTAGGATATTACTTAAAATGCCAATGTAGCATCGATGGGCCCTCAGATTTAAAAAAATTGGTCACATCGGTATTCATAAATAGAATTCAATAAATTAATATAATTTAATAATTCAAAATTGAAGGTTTATGTTAGCAAAATTAACACCATTTTTTATCTCAACACGCAATTATAGAGGTCATAGATTATAGTTGAAAATTATGAAGGCATTTTTGGTTAGTGCATAAGTCATTGGAGAAGATCTAAATTGTGTTTGAATTTGAGAAGATAAACGTGCTAGGACGAGCTCGAAATATCGAGTCGCATGTAAGAAATCCTAACCGACAACAATATCATCATGTTTTCTTAAGCCAAAGCGAAGGTAATAATAAATTAACTTTACTTTAAAATCCACTCCAAATGTCCCATATCTCATTATCTTCATCTTTGTTTTCATCAAACATTAGCGAAATCCCTATGAGCCTGAGGGTCTATTTCTGCCCTTGACTATTCAGGCAGAACAGCCCAACAAGGCTTGATTCGGTTGTTTGCTACTTGACATCGACCAAAAGCCTTTTTATGCTTTGCATTTTCCCATGAATTGGGAGCATTTGGAAGATATCAACTTTAAAAAATTTAATCAATTAAATTTCTTGTTTGATCGCCAAGATGTCCAGATGGTTTAGCTTCACAGCATCCCGTGATTGGTTCTTCCGCAACTCTTTTGCCAGCGCCGGTCTCAGGGCCGTGTCGACGGACTTCGGCGATGGGACCGTCATGAACTGTTGGGTGCCAAGAACCTACAAACCTTCCAAACCCAATCTGCTTCTCGTCCATGGCTTCGGTGCTAATGCAATGTGGCAATACGGGGAACATCTGCGCCATTTCACGCCAGGTTTCAACGTCTACGTCCCAGACCTTCTTTTCTTCGGTAATTCTTACACGACTAGGCGCGAACGGAGCGAGTCGTTTCAGGCTCAATGTGTCAAGAGGCTAATGGAGACTCATGGAATTGTCAGAATGAACCTCGTTGGGATTAGCTATGGAGGATTTGTTGGGTATAGCATGGCTTCGCAGTTTCCAGACGCTATTGAGAAGCTTGTGTTGTGTTGTGCTGGGGTTTGCTTGGAGGAAAAGGATATGGAGGATGGTTTGTTTAAGGTGGCTGATTTAGACGAAGCCGCCAACATTTTACTGCCACAGACACCTGAGAAATTGAGGGAGTTGATGCGGCTTTCCTTCGTAAAGCCAATAAGGGGTTTGCCCTCTTGCTTTCTTTGGGATTTCATTGATGTAAGTACGCAGTTTATTCAGATTTTTTATATATGACTGAAACTTATGGAAATGTTAGGACATCTTAAATTTAAAAATTAGCCCTTTGGAATTCTCCACTCTCCCTCCCAAGTTGGAATCTATTTATTTGATTTCCGCCAAGGAAAACATCGTTTAACTTCGAGCATTCTAATCTAGAATTGCGTTCATCAATGCACACCAATCTAAAATACCTAGTGATATTTTGGAATGAACTAATTCCATTCCATGTACGTAGGAAATTAAATAAAAATCTGTAAGTCTAACAAACAGCATCTTCTTGCTTTTGCACTTCTGATCAGGTGTTTCAATTACTATATTCCTCAATCCTTTCGTATCATAGCTCCTCCCGTATATATCTTCATACCTTAACAATGTCAATCTACCTATTCTGTGTTTTTTGACGTGCCAAAGAACAACAAATTTTTATAAAACTTGTTCAGTTCCCGCAAAAAGATTAAGGAGGATTTTTATATAAGAATAAGAATTCAATGCTTAAGTCTTGAGCTGAGATATTAATCTTCTTATATATATATACATATATCACTCTTCGCAAATAAGAAAATTATGACATGGGATATTTCGATTGTGTAACCTTCCGACAGATTGATTAATTTGTATCTGTTAAGTGCTGTATTCCAATAATATATTGCGGTTTGTGTCCATGTCTGCTGGTACAGGTCATGTGTACTGAATTTGTTGAAGAGAAGAGAGAGCTGATCCGTGCGATTCTTCAAAATCGGAAGCTTTCTGATCTTCCAAAGATCACACAGGTACCTTCACATTCTTGCCTATTTTATCATGACGGTAAATGATTGAGCATATGTGAAACTGTGTCCTGTATGATAAGGGTCTGCCTGAACAATGCATGTCCTTGCAGCTTCTACGCATGTCCTTGCAGCTTCTAACAAATTCTACACACACAAATAAGGAGCAGTATATCTAAATAGCTTCATATTCAAATAAAAGAAATAGGAGTTTTACTTTTTTCAGATCACATAAAATCACATTCTTTTTGGACTCAAGCTTAACGTCAAAGATTTGACATATATTTCTTCTATCAAATATTCTCATATTCCGATGATGAAATACCTTTTTTTCGCCAAATTGATCGAGAACTTTGTAAGAATTATAAACACCAAAGCTACAGTTGCAATTCTCTACATTCTAATGGTAGTTTCCGTTATCGTGATACTCTATTAGACTAATTAGTTATATCATTGTTATTTTCCTTCCTAATTGGTTTAGGGATATGACACCTCATTGGTTATATTTCTATTTATCCACAATGTACTTTTGTACATCTATTGTTTTGTCTGAAAACAGCAAAGCTTAATAATATGGGGAGAAGAAGATCAAGTTTTTCCGGTGGAATTGAGCTACAGATTGAAAGGGTACAAGGAAAACCCTTCAATATCATTCGTTCATCAACTAGTTTCTTTAAAGTATATATAACTATAGCATTATTTGTTTGTCTTTTAACAGTCACCTGGGAGACAACGCAGAGTTGGTGATTATAAAGAATGCAGGGCATGCGGTGAACCTTGAGAAGTCCAAGCAGTTCATTAAGCACCTAAAGTCATTCCTAATAACCCCTCCTTGCACCTCTGCCCCCGCATTTCTTGTGGACGCCATGTAGGAATGCAATCAATTCGCTGTTTTCCAATATGATGTGTTGGGTAAAATATTTCCACCCTTTTTCCAGTTTACTCTTTATCAGAATACAATAATTTGAAGAAAAATTATTCTTATTAAAAATAAATCTTTTGTTAAATTTTCGTAAATTATTTTACCATATATCGTTTTATAAGATAGTTACCTGATTATAATAGTGTTTTAATAATTCTGAAATAATGTATGTTTTATGTCATACACTATAGTATGGCATCTTAAGCTGATGGCTATGTTTCCCAATGTTATGAATACCATACCGGGCTTGGTACCGGATTGAGTTCTGGAACGGAACTATACCGGTATCGGTTAGTACCGGGAGCCGTTTCGGAAAATTTTTTAAAATTAAAAAAAGTCCCTAAAATTTAAAAAAATGACAAATTAGTCCATATTGATATATTATACAGTTGTACTATATATTTTACTAGTTTACTGTTTACATCAACCATACTTTCAAAAATCTTAATAATAAATAATAATGA
>JANVCL010380774.1:0-15489 GCA_026546855.1 Erythroxylum incrassatum
CTGAAAAGGAGTTGCTAGCTGTAGTCTTTGCAGTGGACAAATTCAGGTCATATATCGTGGGCTCGAAAGTGATAGTCCACTCAGATCATGCAACCATTTGCTATTTACTTGCGAAAAAGGAGGCTAAATGAAGGCTTATAAGATGGGTCCTTCTCCTTTAAGAATTAGACCTTGAGATTCTTGACAAAAAGGGAACTGAGAATTGGGTCGCAGATCACCTCTTGAGATTCACTACAGATCAGAAGGAACCCCTTCGAGAAGAACCACCCATTAATGACTCCTTCAGTGATGAGCATTTATTCTACTATGCAGATTTACCAAAATTGTGTTAATCATTACATAAAATTGTGGCAATAACATTACAAGTTTCATGGGATGCTGACTATGTGAATTACCTTGTTTCAGGAGTTTTTCCACCTGAATTTACTTTCCAACAGAAGAAGAAGTTCTTTTCTTTTCGGAGCTCAAGCATTATATATGGGAGGAGCCTTTTCTTTTCAAGCGTTGAGGTGATGGGGTGATCCGAAGGTGCTTACCAAGTGAAGAAGCAGAAGCTCACTACCATGCATCCCCATATGGAGGTCATTTCAGTTCTGAAAAGACGGCAGCAAAGGTTCTCCAAATGGGATTCCATTAGCCTACACTTTTTAAGGATGCAAGAAATTTTGTGCAAGTATGTGGCAAATGCTAGAGAGCTGGAAATATTTCTCGAAAACATGAAATGCCCCTTAAAATAAATTTTGGAGGTTGAAGTTTTTGACACTTGGGGGATAGATTTCATGGGGCCACTACCGTCTTCTCTTGGCAACAAATATATTCTTGTAAGGGTCGACTATGTCTCCAAATAGGTGGAAGCAATCGCTGCACCAACTTGTGATGCCAAGTTGATTATTAGATTCCTCAAGAGAAATATTTTCACCAGGTTTGGCACTCCTCGGGAAATTATTAGTGATCAGGGAAGTCATTTTGTCAACAGCTCATTCACTAGCCTTTTGAAGAAATATGGGGTATAACACAAGTTAGCATTGGCCTACCATCATCAATCTAATGGGCAAGCCGAAATTTCAAATAGGCAGATTAAGAGCATCTTGGAGAAAACGGTTAACACTTTAAGAAAAGATTGGTCTTTGAGGTTAGATGATGCTCTATGGGCCTATAGAACATCGTACAAGACTCCAATTGGAACCACTCCATTTTGACTAGTGTATGGGAAATCGTGCCACCTTCCAGTCGAATTAGAGCACAAAGCATATTGGGCTGTTTAGAGGCTTAATTTGGACTTTAAGGCAGCTGGAGAAAGGCGTTTGCTTCAGTTGAATGAGTTGGAGGAGCTTCGCTTGGACGCTTATGAGAATACCCGAATCTATAAGGAAAGAACGAAGAGATTGCATGATCAACATATTATCCAAAGAGAGTTCAAGGAAGGAGATTTGGTCTTGCTATTTAATTCACGACTCAAGCCATTTCCAAGAAAGTTGAAGTCGAGGTAGTCGGGACTGTTCAAAATTGTTAAGGCTTATCCCCATGGTGCAGTAGAAATTGAGGATCCCAAAACTGGAGTATTTAAGGTTTACGGTCAGAAGTTAAAGCCTTATGTGGTTGGATTTCCAATAAAAAAAGGGGTCACTTAATCCCTCTCCAACCCTTTCGCCAAGTCAAGCTAAGGACTTTAAATTAGCGCTTCTTGGGAGGCAACCCAAGTTTCACACCTTATTTGTTTTCATTTATTTTATTTACCCAAAATTAATGTTTCTCTTTGTTTTAATTGCAGGAAATTAGACCTTACAAGCGAATTTTGATGGGAGGAACTACATTTTTGAAGAAAATGATTCACGCTCCTTACAGGGAAGTTCTTTGTGCCTCTTACTCATGACTTAGCATATTGTTGAATTTTGCGGTTATTTGTGATTGAGTTTGATCTGCAGTATTTCTTAATTCACATGCATCATTGCTGACATTATTTTTGTCCTTAACTATGCATATCAATGCTTACTTACCTACTTCAAATTGTACCTACGCACCTTAACATTGAGGACAATGTCCTATTTGAGTTTGGGGGGTGAGCATCAATTTCATCAATTTTGCAAAAAAAAATTTACCATTACTTTTCATCAAAAAAAATTTACCATTACTTTTCATCCAAAAAAAATTTACCATTACTTTTCTTTTTTTTTGACAAACCATTATATAGTCATTTTTCTTGCATAGTTAAACCTCATTAAGAAATTCTGATCTTTAAAGGTTTTGACTTTGGCCTCACTTTTGGGAAATTGAGAATTGCTTGGGACCTAATTGGGTTTACCTTTAGAAGGTTTGTGGATAGATTGTTCCGGATTAGTGCTCGGTTTCCAATTGTTTAATCATACTCATATTCTTTGATTTGAGTCTTTCCATCCATTTTATTTGAGTTTTGATTATCCATTAAATTTTTAGGCAAGTTGGAACCTAGTGAGATCTCACCAATCCTAGAACAAGTTCTCTAGGCCTATCAAGGAAAAATGTGAGCACAAATTTAATAAGGAAGTGATTAAGGCATTTTCTTTAAATTATGAACCACATTCCAATTTTGTCTTAAAATAACCCTATATTCCCTTTGGAGCCAAGTTGAGCCTAAGTAAAATTCCTATTTCTTTGGCATCTTCATTTAACCAAACCATAAGCCAAGCAATCCCTACCTTTCATGTGGAAATAATTATTTAGGAGTAGGATATGTGGGGGTTTGAAAAAAAAGAGAAAAAAGAACATAAAAAGAAAAAAACGAGAAAAGAAAAAGAAAAAAAAGAGAGCAAGTAAGTGAGGATTTTGCAGGTTATTGCCCCTAGTATACAAGAAACTGAGTTTGGAGGAGAGTCAATTATTTGGAACTTGGGAATTCATTGATATTGAGTTAAGTTTTGTGATAGTTATCATTTTAATGACATGTTGTCATGTTGAGTTTGGTCATTCTATATATATATATATATATAAGAGTGGCTTTCTTCCTTGTTTCCATAGGTTTTTATTTGCTCTAAAAAAAGAAAAAAAAAGATCCTTACATTTTCCTATTTCTTGAATAATTGTTTCCATTTCATTTGAGATTTTATTTTTCCTTTTCTTTGGTCTAAGCTAATTTTAAACACCCCAACAACCCCATTATAACCCTAATAAGACATTTTAATCATTTGAGAAATGAGTGCTAAAAATTAGTGGAGATGGGATAGAGAATTTTTGCCTATGGGATTGGTTAATTTGATAATACCTTTAGAGTTTCTGGGGTTGTAAATTGCCTTTAAGTTTATTTGGCTTTTCTCTACTCTTATGAGTTGGTTGGTTTCTAATTGGACTTGAATCAAGGAATGTGCGCTTGAGCGAGCAATGGTATCTTTGCACTATAAAGGTGCGTATGGTTTGATAAGTGGCTAAAGGTAAATTTTAATTGGTTACTTCAATTATGAAAATTCCAATTGTTGAGCGCTCCTTAATCTATTTTAAACAATTTTTCTTCATCTTGCTTGAGGACAAGATAGAGTTTAAGTTTGGTGGCATTTGTTGGATGCATTTTCTCATTAGAATTAATAGCATTTTCCCTTAATTTCTAAATTAATTATTGGGTTTTATATATATTTTTCCTGCTAAATTGCTTAGTTCACCTGAATTTGCATTTATAATTGTCCTGTTTAATTTGTAGGAAATGCACTTGAATTTAGTTGCAAAGACTGCAACAACAATTACATGAGGGAAAGTCCAAAACTTTGTCACAAACATTAGGAGGAGCTAGCACCAAAACGTCCACCCACGCAGCTAAGAAGAAAATGACACAGACCCCACAAGAGAAAACAAAAAGGGGGCTAACCCACCAGTAAGAGGAAACAAATGAAACCCACACACCAAGGAAGAAACATCACACACAGCCACACTAATTAAGGCTGCTGGTAGAGATATATGAGAGCACGTTAGCAGTATGGTGGTCATCTTTTAAATGAAAAGTGAACCAACGTTACACATTGCAGGACACCAAGAGGGCTGAACGCATACACGAGTAGCTCGGTTTTTGGAGCACTAACGTTACACCAAAAGGGGAGGCTCTACTAACGTTATTACAGCCAACAAACTCTGAACCCACCAAGCACTCATGCTATTTTCATTTTCATTACACCAAAAACTCTTTCCTTGAAGCAATGAAAGCATCGATTGGCAACAAAGGATTAAAGAGCTGGTGGAAATAATAAAAAAGAATGTTAAGCTGGTGGTGGCTAACAGCATCCACGTTACTCCACCATTGAGGATATTCTCCACTTGAACGTTGGCAGCTAGATGGGGGGAGGAAAAACTTTTTCGGCTAGAGAAATACATTGACGCACCATCAACTGAGGAACGACGCTCCACGTAGTGACGCAACATTAGAGGGAGACCCGAAACTCATTCAATTTTTGTTCTATTATTTAATTTCTTCTAATGTTGTTTACTGAGCATAATTTCTGTGGTATTCATTCTACCATGAGTGAGTAGCTTCCCCGAAGCTTCCAGGTTGGGGCAAAAACTTTTAGCTAATTTTATGGATTGAAACCTTGGTTGATTTATAAGTATGAATTTTTGGTTTTGATTTCTCTGTTTTGAAATTGATTTTGTTGGTATTGTTTTTGGCCAATCATTACTTGACATTAGTTGTTAATTGAAGAACCGATAGGTGAAAATTGATAACGGAACTCCAAACAAGGAACTTATAAATTTCAAATTTAGACATAAGCTGAATTTATGATTGAAAACCAGGTTAGCAAAAAACTTAGTGGGTTATGCTTGATTGCTAGTTTATGATAGTAGATTAGGATTATTGCATATCACTCCTTTGATACGATGAAAAAGGATCTAAGAAACTCTAGGCTCAACCTTCTATCAACCAAAATTCGGTTGATAAATTGATCCAGGTAAAGTCCGCAAAAAACGCTAAAAGTGGAACCATCCTTGAAGCTTACCACATTCCATTCGAATTAATCCCTAGAAATATTTGCAATTTTCTTTAGCATTGGTTTTATAAATTTTTATAGTTAAATTTCTTATTTTAATTCCCCATTCTTGCATAATCGTTTAGTTCAATTAATTTAGTGATCCAAGCCTAGTACTTACACAATTACTCCCTTTGGGACGATATTATACTATACTACTTGAGACCCGTGAACTTGCGGACCTACATCACAAGAGGCTCCTTTCTTTTAAAATTTTAGCAATTGTCTGTCATTTATACGAATTAATAGTAAATTGTGAAAAATTTCAAATCACACACAATTGACATCTCTGGATTAATTATTGGGTTATATATATATTTTTCTTGCTAAATTGCGTAGTTCTCCTGAATTTGCATTTATAATTGTCCTGTTTAATTTGTAGGAAATGCACGTGATTTTAGTTGCAAAGACTACAACAACAATTACATGAGGTAAAGTTCAAAACTTTGTCAGACATTAGGAGGAGCTACACCAAAACGTCCACCCAAGCAGCTAAGAAGAAAATGACATAGACCCCACAAGAGAAAACAAAAAGGAGGCTAACCCACCAGTAAGAGGAAACAAACGAAACCAAAACACCAAGGAAGAAACGTCACACACAGCCACACTAATTAAGGCTACTGGTAGAGATATATGGGAGCACGTTAGCAGCATGGTGGACATTTTTGAAATGAAGAGTGAACCAACGTTACACCCTGCAAGACACCAAGGGGGCTGAACGCATACACCAATAGTTGGGTTTTTGGAGCACTAACGTAACTCCAAGTGGGACACCAACAGAGGAGAGCAAAAGTGGCAGCAGAGAGGACTAACGTTACACCAAAAGGGGAGTCTCCACTAACGTAATTCCAGCCAGCAAACTCTGAACCCACCAAGCACTCACGCTATTTTCATTTTGATTACACCAAAAACTCTTTCCTTGAAGCAATGAAAGCATCGATTGGCAACAAAGGATTAAAGAGCTGGTGGAAACCTTAAAAAAGAACGTTGAGCTGGTGGTGGCTAGCAACATCTACGTTACTCCACCATTGAGGATATTCTCCATTTGAACGTTGGCAGCTAGATGGGAGGAGGAAAAACTTTTTTGGCTGGAGAAATACATTGACGCACCATCAGCTGAGGAACTACGCTCCACGTAGTGACGCAACATTAAAGGGAGACCAGAAACTCATTCAATTTTTGTTCTATTATTTAATTTCTCCTAATGTTGTTTACTGAGCATAGCTTATGTGGTATTCATTCTACCATAAGTGAGTAGCTTCCCCGAAGCTTCCAGGATGGGGTAAAAACTTTTAGCTAATTTTATGGATTGAAATCTTGGTTGATTTATAAGTATGAATTTTTGGTTTTGATTTCTCTGTTTTGAAATTGATTTTGTTGGTATTGTGTTTGGCCAACCATTACTTGACGTTAGTTGTTAATTGAAGAACCGATAGGTGAAAATTGATAACGGAACTCCAAACAGTGAACTTATAAATTTCAAATTTAGACATAAGCTGAATTTATGATTGAAAACCAGGTTAGCAAAAAACTTAATGGGTTATGCTTGATTGCTAGTTTATGATAGTAGATTAGGATTATTGCATAACACTCCTTTGATACCATGAAAAAGGATCTAAGAAACTCTAGGGCTCAATCTTCTATCAACCAAAATTCGGTTGATAAATTGATCCAAGTAAAGTCTACAGAAAATGCTAAAAGTGGAACCATCCTTGAAGCTTACCACATTCCATTCGAATTAATCCCTAAAAATATTTGCAATTTTCTTTAGCATTGGTTTTATTAATTTTTATAGTTAAATTTCTTATTTTAATTCCCCATTCTTACATAATCGTTTAGTCCAATTAATTTAGTTATCCAAGCCTAGTACTTACACAATTACATAATCTTTTAGTCCAATATAGTTGTCATGCGTACACTAATGATATTAACGAGTTACGTTATGGTCCAATTGTTAGAAATCATTTTTAAGTTTTTCATATAAGTGTAAACAAATTCTTAATTTTTGAGTGTTTATCAGTTAATTACTAACATTAATATCTATTTCACAACATAATTTTTATGTAGATATAACTAACATTAAAATTAATGACCAATTTCTATTGCAAAAAAATACTAGAAATATATAGCAAAATTTGATATATTTGAGATATGCATTACCAAAATTTAATATGTTTAGAAGGTGAATTATTAATTAGGTTTAATATGGAAAGGTCAGAATATTAGGCATTTGGTGAAATTTTGATTATGTTAATGATAAATTTTATTATATCTTATACCTTTAAAATCCACTAAAATTTTGGCAAATCTCTAAATAATAAACTCTTGAGACCAATCTAACAATTTTAAAACATCAATAAACTATATGTGTTCGGATATATACTAGTTTTAGTATTTAGCATGTTGTTAGTATTGTAGAAAAGAGAAAACTATTTTGATATATTAATTCAAACTATATAAGTCATCTTTTAAAGGATATTTTTTGATAAATTATAGATCTTACTAATTATATATTTCTTTATTCTACAACAAAAGATAGTAATTAATTATTAGGTAATTTTAAAATAATTATTAAGTCAAGAGATAAGTGAATTCAATTTAAATTTGAAAATTATAATAGTTTGTTATGAAACTTTTGTTTTTGGAAGGTAAGTAATTAAGTCTTTACAAGCTCAAAACCATTGTCCAAGATCCCCATGTCTGACTCTAGTTTGCCAAATATATCCTACAAGCTCATAGTAAAGTGGGAATATCTAAGATTAAAGGCATCATTTGCTCCTCATTTCAGTACTGAAGCTTCCACGTAAGTTTCTAGCTAATACATCTAATTGTATATTTATTAGAATCCTCTTGTAGATAGTCTCAGCTTCTGTAGTAGGTGTACCATGCAGCCTCTTTTTTCTTTCTTTCCAGACAAGTATATTATATATTCAAAACACATACTAAATAGTTTAAGATCTCCTTTATTTCGCATATTGAGACTTGAAGTCTACTGAATTATTTCTTTCCAATCTGTCATATTGCAATAGACACTAAGATTATTTAAGACCCTATTCTAAAGCTATGAAGAAAACATGCATCTGGAGTAAAGACGATTGAGGTTATTACTGTTAAGATATATATCTCATTATTTAATTTTGGCATTTTTTATTATTGGACCTTCAAGATAATGAAAGTCTTAAAAGCCAAATTAAGATGAGGTGTCACCATGTAATACTTCTTATTTTGAATTGGATTTTTAGATTATGGTTCAAGTGTGAAAGAATTTTATCTTGAATAGGGGAATGTATAGGTCACGTTGTGTGGGCTGTAGGACATCATTTGGCAGCTGCAAATTTGATGCGCTTGTGACTCTTTCTTTTCCTTGTTTTTGGTTAGTTACATGAAGTGTACAAGTTCAGGTTGTGGTTTTTGCAGTTTGGTGATTAAAAATTAAATGGAAGGACTGAAGTGTTGATCATTATGTTAGCACCTGTTTGGTTGAGCTTTTGGAGGGTGGAAAAACACTTTTTTCCACCGCAAAAGCTATTTTTAAGAAAAATGAGTGTTTGGTCATAAAATCTAAAAGCACTTTTTAAATAAAAATAGCTTTTTTGGAAGCTAAACTATAGTCAAACAGTTAATTGGCTTCGTGAAAAGCTCTACTGACAAAAGCTCTACTGATATAAGCCCATCCAAATAGGCATTTAGTATAATTCCATCTTGTGTCGTGACGTCTGTTAATTGATTTCTTTATGGGTTGCGTATATTTTGGTTTGGTGGATGGATCTTTGTTGCATGCTCTATATATGGTGTTGTTGATTGAATAGATGTGCAACTTATAATTAATCCATATTCCTACTGTTCTGTGTGTGGCTCCTGCATGATATTAGTTTTGCATTAAGCCACTAGTGTGTCATGGTGGATTCGTTTATAGTGCAGCTGTGGTTTTTTTTTTTGTATTTATGTGAATCAGCTTGGTATCTTCTTCAATTCTCCAACGTCAATTGGAACTTGGAAGCTGATATATTTTATAGATTGACTACGACATCATCATTGGTGAACAACTTTCAAATTTATCTTTGGAAGAGTTGAAAACATCGGGAAGTTGTTTCTTTTTTTATCTCAAGTGTATTCATTTTTGGTCTTAGTTATTTTAATTACTTGAGTTATTCATGTATTATTCTTTCGTTAAAAGATTGTTGAGAGAAATCCTCTGTTGAGGTTAACACGATTTGGTCATGTTTTCAAGTGTGAAATACTTTTATGGGTAGTGAGGACGAGGAATAGTGTCAAGGGTTGAGTGGTGTTGACTCAGTAAAGCCTTGTATAAAACTACTGTTGTTAGTGAAAGTATTAAGCTGGGTGAGGGCCCCATAGACGTAGGCAAGGTGTGTCGAACTATGTTACCAAATCTCAGTAATCGATAGATATAGTTACAAGTGACTACGATAGAACCAAGTTTTTGTGAAACTATGTCATTTGGGATTTTCAATTGGTATCAAAGAGGGTCAGAACTTGGTACAACAAGTTGGTGCAAATCCGTGTTTGGCAAGTATGGCTATAAGAAAAAGGGCATCAATCATTAGGCCATCGTTGTTAGATGGCTCAAATTATCCTATGTGGAAATCACGAATGACAATATTCATTCAGGCATAAGGATCAAAAGCATAGAATTCAATTTTAAATAGCTGGACACATCCAATGATGACTGATGAAAAGGGAGAAACAGTGCTTAAAGATGCATTTGAGTGGATAAGGGCTGAAGAATAGAGAGCATTTGGAAATTCTCAAGCCTTGCACACCATCTTCAGTGCAGTTAATGAAGGTTGCTTTGCTATGATATCAGCATGTGAATCAACGAAATAAGTGTTGGACACTTTACGAAACTGTACTAAGGGATCGAATGAAAATTCACATGTTGGTTGTAAGATTTGAAGAGTTGAGGATGGAAGAAAGTGAAAATATTGGTGACTTCCATAAGAGACTGTGTGACATAGCAATCCAAGCACACCAACTCAGGAAGAAGTACTCTAACCTGAATCTGGTTAAGAAGACATTAAGATCGTTGTCTTTGAGGTTCATACCAAAAATTGCAAAAATCGAGGAAGCTCATGATAACAATGCATTGTCATTGGATAGGGTAATTGGAATTCTTACCAATTTTGAGATGAATTTGTTAAGGGGCAAACAAGAGAGGAACACAGGATTGGCATTGCAAGCTGAGATTGGTAAAGCTATGAATGACATTGAAGATGAATCCAATGAGAATGAGGATATGGACTTATTGATAATAAATTTTAGTAAGTGGTTAAAGAAGTGAAGAAGGATAGATCTGATTTTAGGAAAAATGGTGGGAGCTCATCAAATAGTAATTTCAAACAATAAGGGAAAACTCAAAAAGGTGAAAGAAAAGTGAAGAAAATTCAATGTCATAAGTGTCAAGTCTTTGGACATGTGCAAGTGGAATGTGCTAACACCTTGAAGAAAAGAAAAGGAAAATCCTTTACGAGTAGTTGGAGTGAGAATGAATTCGAAAGTGAATATGGTAGTGAAGAAGAAATTGCAAATAACGTTGCGCTAGTTACTTTACACAACACAAGTCCATTGCTTGCTTAACAACAACTAAAAAGGAAGTAACCAATGACAAAAACGTAAGTAAATCAGAAAATTCTGGGCAAAACGCAAAAACATAGCTCAAAGTTTAATCTTAGATTATGACAGTGGTTTAGATGACAAAAAGGAGGATATCTATGAAGCCTATGAATTAATGTATGCAAAATGGTGCAAACAAGCAAGAAAAATGAAAAGCTAAAGAAGGAAAACCTCTCCATAAAGACCATTATTCAAGATATAGAGAAGAAGTTGTTGTCTACATTAGATGAGCCTGGTGAAACAAAATTAAAGTTGGTCAATAGGGAAAATGGAATAAAAATGCTAAATGGAGGTATAGAAAAATTAGAACAATTGCTAAAAATCGATAATATTAAAAGGGATCTTCAAGGCATTGGCTTCAGGGGTGAATGATCTAAGGTAAATGATGGGAAAAGTAATGCAACTAAATCCATCCAAGAAGAAACCTCAAGGAAGAATCAGAGGTTTATACTTACATGTTATTTTTATGGTGTTATCGGACACAAAAGACCAAAATATTACAAGTTGTTACAAATGATGTTTCAAAGGGGTCAAAATCAAAAAACCATGCACTCTATGTTAAATTTCCAGTAGCAGAAATCCATGGTACCGAAGCACTCTTGGGTTAGAAAGGGTCAAGTATAAGCACAAAGATGTAGTGAAGGAAAAATAAGAAATTATCCAGATTCACAGTTAATTGCTGCTTTTGAAGAAACTGCTCAGATTGAGGATAAGTCAGTTGCTTTAGATGAAGAAATCAACTAGACAGATGATGAACGAGATAATGTGACAAGGAATAAGCCCAGTTTTAAATTTCTTTGAGGGGCACAGGGATTGTTTAATGTTATTTCCTTAAAAAAAAGTTTGAAGGAGTTAACATCCAGACTTTTTAGGTTTTATTCTTATTTCTCTTTATATTGTAGGCTATTTGAGTTTGGTCAATATGTGTTCATATAGTTTATGTGAGGAGGGGATTGGTTAAGTTTGATTATGATTCATTGAATGCATTTTTTAGGTTTCTTAATTTGATCAATCGTATGCTGATGGCTTTGATGTGAGCAAGGATACTTTGGCAATTGTTTTAGGTGGTGGTAAATTGTCATCTTAGCATGCTTATGATTCTTCCGCTGCACTTACTACTAATTTTGATTCTTTTTTATTCGCTAATATTCATTACATTAAAGGCATTCTTGTTTTGACATTGTTTTGTCCTAAGGGGGAGACATCATATTGTTTTTGGTGCCTGTTCAATTCAAGGGGAGATTTTAAGGTATCTCCATAACTATTAGTCTTGTCTTTTTGCATTTTTTTGTCCCAAGGGGGAGAAATTTGGATGATTGGATAATTGTTCATTATTGTTTCTTTGGATGTTTCTTAAACTTGAAGAACTTGATGGATGTTCTTTGGAACTTGATGTTGGATTAAGGAAGAGTTCTTTTCCATATGGATTATATGTCCAATTATTTTATTTAAAGGGAATTTCATATTTGTGACATACAATGCCAAAAGGTAATATATCTCATTATTTAATTTTGGCATTTTTTTATTATTAGATCTTTAAGATAATGAAAGTCTTAAAATCCAAAGAAAGATTAAGTGTAACTAAGTAATACTTCTTATTTTCAATTGGAATTGTGGATAATGGTTTAAATGTGAAAGAATTCTATCTTAAATACGAGTATATGTGGATCATGTTGTGTGGGTTATATGACATCATATCGCAGCTGCAGATTTGATGCGTGTGTGACTCCTTCTTTTCCTTGTTTTTGGTTGGTTACATGAGGTATGCAAGTTCAGGCTATGGATTTTTTAGTTTGATGACTAAAAAGTGAATGGAAGGACTGATGTGCTAATCATTATGTTAGTATAATTCCTTTCTAGGCTGCAACGTCTATAAATTGATTTCTTTATAGGTTGTGTATACTTTGGTTAGTGGATGGATCTTAGTTGCGTCTCTCTGTATGGTGTTGCTGATTGAATAGATATGCAATTATAATTAATCCATCTTACTACTATATTATGTATGGCTCCCGTGTGATATTGGTTGTGCATTGAACCATTGGCGTTTCTGGTGCGGCTGTGATCTTGTGTTGGTATTTACGTGAATTAGTTTGGTATCTTCTTCATTTCTCCAACATCAATTGAAACTTACGAGCTAATATATTTTCTGGACTAACTATGACAATATCATTGGTGAACAACTTTCAAATTTATCTTTGGAAGAGCTTAAAACATCAGGAAGTTGTTTCTTTTTCTATCTCAAGTGTATTCATTTTTGTTCCTAGTTATTATAATCACTTAACTTATTTGTTTATTTGTTCTTTCGTTAAAAGATTGTTGAGAAAAATCCTCTATTGAGGTTAACACGAGTTGGTCATGTTATCGGGTGTGAAATACTTTCAAGCGTAGTGAGGATAAGGGATAGTGTCAAGGGTTGAGTAGTGTCGGGTCAGTAAAGCCTTGTATGAAACTATTATCATTAGTGAAAGTATTAAGCTGGGTGAGGGCCCTGCAAACGTAGGTAAGGTGTGGCGAACTGCATTACCAAATCTCGATAACCAACATATATAGTTACAAGCAACTACATTAGAATCAAGTTTTTGCGAAACTATGTCCTTCGGGATTTTCAATTACCTTAAAATTGAGTGAGTCTTTATTGGTCAATCTACCCTTTATGGCAAGCTAAACAAAGGAGTGAGTTGGGTTTATATTTGCATTCCAAACCAATCGATGTCACTGCTTAACTATCAGGTTTAGTTACTTTAGTAACAAGCTCCTAAATCATGAGACTTAAGGAGTTATCTACTATCCACTTGATGAGGCATGAGGAAAATGAATCATGAGGGTAATTAGGCATATTATTAGGGATTTCATTGGTTCCCCTATTAGAATGAAATAGCCAAACCTAAGCATTATGTTTGATTAATTTATGAACTTTAATCTTTTGAGGGATGAGAGCTCTCAAAGATTTAATGTTTTGTAGCTTGTACAAAGGTCTTAACTCCTAACAACTCATAATAGTAATCAAACCAGAAGAATGAACCTACTTCATTGTTAATTTTATGTCTAATTAAAGGATGCATCTAGTCCTTTATGAGCAAAATTTGTTACAGACTCCATAACATTTTGATTCTAATTTTGATACCCTAAATTCTCTCCTCCTTTAACCTATAAATCCTTTTTTAATCATAATATAACTTCTATGGTCTTTTAGCAAGAAGTGTCTTACCTATTGTTTTTTCATATATGATACTTAGGCTCTCATATTGTTTGGGTTGATAAATTGTGGAACATTTAACTTTTGGCACTGTGGTTGTTTATACCACTCCATCGGAAATTCCCTAGAAATTTGTCTTTCTTTCAATGTCCCTTTAGGTAAAACCAAGTGAGGACACAAATAGGTGGAAATTTTGCTTAAGATAGAAATCATAAGTTGCATTCTTCCCTGATAGCTTAGAAATCTATTACATCAATTATTGATTTTCCCGCTGATGGATTCCAAGAGAGAGGAACAGTCCTGTGATGTTAGCTTTCTCACTATGATAGGGACTCCTAGATATAGAAGGAACTCAAACTAGAGAAATTCCAGTAGTATTGGCCAAGTTATTTGCTTGAGGACTAGCACTAATAGATAGGATGATGGAGCTTTATTTGAGTTATAAGCCATCCATGATAGCTGTCTAAAGGATTCAAGTAAGGAAATCAGAAGATAAATTTCCCAAATTTGCTAAAAGAATCTCACATTGAAACCATCAAGCCTAGACGATTTATCTAGGTGAAAGGAGAATAAGATGCTTCTAATTTCTTCACCAGTAACTTCCTTTATCAAGTCATGGTGAGATTGAGCAAGTATAGGTCCCTCAAAAGTTTTTTTTTCAGCCCATCAAGGAGAGGAAAACATTACAAGAATTAAAACATTTAGTGACAATTTTTTGCGACATTTAAATATTTGATCACAAATATAATAGTTATTGTGATAAAAAAATTTGTAAGTCACTATTACTTGCATTATTTGTGATAAATTTTTACTTAGTCACTATAGTAATTGTGACACTACCACGTCTTTCACAATTGCTTCGTCACTATTAATATATTATTAGTTTCAATAATAGCTATGTCACTCTTAATATTTAACGCCTACATGATTTTAGCAAGAATGAAATGTAAATGTGACAAAATAAATTATTGTCACTATTATTATTCGTTATTGTGACGAGAAAATTGTTTATCACTTAATTGATATATTCTTGTGATGACAATTGTCATCAATACAAGCGAAAATAATTATTGGTAATGATATATAGTCATAGTAGCATATGAACCACTATGAAAAAAATCTTTTCATCACACAAATTTTAAAATAATTGTAACGAGAAATCTTTTTGTCACATAAATTTTAGACCTTTTGTGACTAAAACTTGTCGCTAATATAAGCCTAACTAATTAATGTCGATTAAATATTGTCATAATAATAAACTTACCCTTATGGTCAATATTATTCAAAATTATTGTCATGGAAATTATTTTCCACACCTAAATATTTAAATTTTTATGATAAAAATGTTAGGACTACTATTGAAAATATTGCAATAAGTAAAAATTAGCATTAACCTATGTAAATATTGTTAAAAATAGCATTTCAATAGGTTTTTAGCAAACATAATTAAATTTAATATTACATTCGAAAGATATCATAATAAAATAGATTAAAAATTATAAATTTTATTAAAGTGTCAAGAAGAAGTCTGAATCAATCTAAAATCAATGAGTAATTTAGAAATAAAGGTTCAATTGTCATCATTATCTTCATTAGCCTCATCTTCTCTTACTAGATTTATCTCATTATCATTAATAAAAGTACGCTCATCGTAATCAGTTTCATCATCTTCTTCAG